>SJYC01133160.1:0-25555 GCA_006408675.1 Madoqua kirkii
CGCTGTCACTTATCTATCTAATGCAGCAAACTCTTGGTTTTTCTATTTTAGTTTCATGTGTTGAATTTTTTTAAAGAATAAAAACTAATTCATTCCAGTAAATTAATAGAAAGAAATGTTAATTTATAATAGTGTCCTTAGTTTTTACCAAAGATTGTGTAAATGACCATACCTACTTGTAGATTTTAATAGGCCATTCTTCCAAATGTCACAGATCCAAATGACTAAAATTCTATTATTAAGGCTTCTATACATCACTGAGTTTTGTTCAGAACTTTTCTCAAGGGTTATGCCCATTAGTAAATTGTTCTCAAAACCAATGACTTACTTTGAGGATTGAAATACTTTGCTTAAGGTGCAAAGGATATATTTTGTGGAAAAAAACTCTTCAAGAATACCATTATGATACCAGAATGATTATAAAAAGTGATATCTATTGTTTGGTGAATTCTAGTTTTCTGTTATTCTACAAATAAGTCACAATTCTTCATTTTCTAAATTACAAACTCCCATACATATAATGTGTGGTGGTGGTGGTGTATGTGTGTGTGTATGTGTGTTTGTGCAGGGAGATAGTTATAATGTGATATGATCAGACAAGTTTAAGTAATTTCTTTAATGTGAAATGGAAAGAGCACACTATAGCTCATGAGAAAGTCAAGACTGGAAAAGCCAAACTAGTCCTCCTCTTTTTTAAATGTCTAGAGTTGCGTTGGCTGTTAACAGGCATACCTCAGAGACATTGGGGATTCCGTTCCAGACCACCTCAATAAATCAGATGCTGTAATAAAGTGAGTCACAAGAATATTTTAGTCCCCCAGTGTATATAAAAGTTATGCTTATACTATACTGTAGTCTGTTAGCTATGCAATAGCATTATGTCTATAAAAGCACACAACTTAATTTAAAAATTCTTTATTATTAAAAATGCTAACCATCATCTGAGCCTTCAGCTTTGCTGGTAGAGTGTCTTGCCTCTATGCCGATTGAACAGGGTAAAGGTATTAACTGGCCTAATTTAAATATTATTGTGTCTCCAGGGTGTAGGGAAGGCTTTCCTGGTGGCTCAGATGGTAAAGACTCCGCCTACAGTGTGGAAGACCAAGGTTCAATCTCTGGGTCAGGAAGATCCCCTGGAGAGGGAAATGGCAACCCACGACAGTATTCCTACCTGGAGAATTTCTTGGACAGGGGGAGCCTGGTGGGCTATAGTCCATGGAGTCACAAAGAGTCAGACATGACTGAGTGACTAACACTTTTTCAGGGTATAGGGAGGCCCAGGGAGAGGGAAAGAGACTGAACTTTGGTTGGTACTCAGAACACACTCCCACCTGCCCCAATACACTAAGATCCAGTGCTTATCCTGCTTGTCCTCAGAAACCTTCCCTGAATACGCCAGCCAGGGAAGTTTGCCCCCTTGGTCTCTCACTTATTATTTGACTCGTATCAATGACAGGCTGGTGGTGCCATTTATCTCATCCCATGTTTATGTCTTATCTGTCCAATTAAATTCAGGGTTCTTAAGAGTTACTACCTTACTATCTTTTTTAAAAAATTGTATCATATAAGAGCTTAGATGGTGCTTTACAGAGTGGAGTAGGCAGTCAACAAATTTGGTTGAATGATTAGACAGCAGAGAAAATAATGAATGTATTTTTCAAGACCACCTTGTTTGCTGAAAGAAAAGAAAAAAGTTTAACAATCCTCAGGAGTCAGAAATTTTTCTTTATGGAGAATGGAGCTTCAAGGTCCAAATTTGAGTGACTTCAGGTTGAAGATAATTCCATTTTTGCTGTTGTAGCAAGCCCTCTCATTTAACAGACAAAACATCCACCTAGCTGTAATATCCATTTCAATTTACAAATTTTAACAAAAGAGAAATTTTGAGGAGATCTGTGTTGAATTGGTTAAAAGGAAAGAAAGGAGTCAGTTGCTGAAGGAGCATTATTTGCACTTTCACATCCCCCTCTTAATATATTAAATTTTCTTTCTTGATATTTCTCTCCAGAAGCACCATTTTTCACAGTGGCCAAAGAGCTGCTTAGGACTAGTGTTCCTTCCTGCTGTATTTTTGTCCACATCAAACTGCTCAGCTTAGATTAGAAGTCAGGGGGTTATTTTGTTTTTTGTATCCTGGACAGGTCTGAAAATAGACTTTGTCACAACAAGCAGCAATTACAGAGCACTTAATATTTGTAAAGTGCTTTCCAATCTTTACCAGTTTGCCTTTGAAATGCTATTGTTGATGTGAGCTACTTATCTTCTGAATTTCCAGATGGGGAAAGGGCAGAGAGGTTAAGTGGTTTGCCTGAAATTTAATAGTATGTTACTAGTAGTGCTGCAGTATTAATGCTTCACAATTCCTGAGTGAAAAATGTTATCCACATTTCCTTTCTAATTTTGAAGGAAAATAGAATCCTAGAGCTATCCATTAGATACTATTGGTAGAATGGCAGAAGTATTTGATTCCTGGTTTTTATTTGTTAAGAGATTAGAAGGAGCTTTAACAAAATAAGACCAATTAGAGAACTTTTAGAGGAGGAAATGGCAACCCACTTCAGTATTCTTGCCTGGAGAATCCCATGGACAAAGGAGCCTGGAATCACAAAGAGTTGGACATGATTGAAGCAACTTAGCAACAAAAGCAGCAGACAACTTTTAAGTAACTTAGTAAATGAATAAAACAATTTTGTGGAACAGGACTTTTACACAGGGCAATAAAGCTACATAGGACTTTTTTTTTTTTTAACTTCAGTATCCATATAGTCAAGAGTTCACGCTAAATGCTAACAGTAAAATTCTCCTTTGCTGAACACTTTTAAACATTCCATTTTATTTGATATAATTTTATGCTTTGAGAAAAGGGGAGATGGTATCACACTGCTGATATGGGGGTAGAGATTATTGGTGAGGGTGACCAGTTCTTCCATGAACTCAGTTTCCAATGGGAAACACCAAGACCCCATCCTATGGACTTACCACTCCTGAATTCAGTGAGTAATCTGGAATGACCTGGTACCTTAGATTTTTTTCTTCTCTAGATCCATCTAAGTGACTTGTAGACACTTCTTTCCACACAACCAAAGAAAGCCATTTGGGAATGCTATTTTCCTCTGAATAGGCCTCTTGTGTTGGATTGGCTTTGCTCTTGGGAGATGGACTGTAAATGGAGAGTTGCGATTGTTAATAATACAGATTTTTACCCAAGTTCATTGCTACCTCTGCTCATACATGCCTGGTTTTCAATTTGTTACTCACTTGCAGGTGGAGCAGGGTTATATGCCTCTAACTTAAACATCATTGATTAAGCAATATAGCAATCTTCTGTCAGTATTTAAGTACAGAGCTAAGGAATCCACTCCTTTTTAGGCCCACTTGCCAGGAATCACCTTGACCAGGCTTCAGAGGAATGCCCTCTTTGGTGAGGCTCTGGAAAACCTGGATGGAGAGCAACTCGTATCCTCCTTCTGCTTCTCTGTGAGTGAGAAATGCTTTAAAAGAAAGAGAGATTTGCATACCTAGGAAGGTCACCATGGCTCAATTTTCTTGGCCTCATCTTTGAAATTGCTCATCAAATAGAGGTTAGGAACTCTGATATATATGGAGAAAAAAAATCAAATCAAGCAAACAAAGTTTTCAAAAGTTACTTCTAGAGAAAAGTGTTCTTACTTGAAGTAGCCAATCTCCTTCATTCTCTGAGAAAAGATGCTTTGGCTACCTTAGTTCACAGTAATTCTTAGATTTATTTGGAAAAGAAGAGTAAAATGAATTTTCAGCCCCTCTGATAGCCACAATCATCTTATGAGTTCATAAAGCCAAGTCTTTAGAAGAAATATGGCCTTCAGTCCCTGTTAATATATCAAAATCTAAAAGTCTGTATAGTGTTACTGTTGACTTATTTTTGATGACTACATTCTTTTTTCCCCCCAACATATCATTAAGGGCAGGACTTTCCTGCCCCAGGATATTCAGAGTTAAATGAAAAAGTCATTTTGGAGGTAACACTCCAAAGTAATGTCACTATGATAATCCAAGGAGAATGGATCCATAGAATATATTTCTTTTTCACTTCACAGCTGACATGTTTATTACCTATTTATTTCAATCTATCTTTCTCTGGAAAAAGGCTTAATGTTAAAGATGATCTGCCTTTTTCAAAGTATGTCTTTGGATGATGAAGAGGAAACCTGGGAACCTATGGTAGAGTATTTGGGTGTGGGTATACTAATAAAAGTCAGCATTCTCACCTCCTTCTATCAGTTTTCTAAAACTCCCTTTTATGGAGAGCCCCTAGGATAAGCCCTAGTTGAGCTTCTGAGTTAATGGCAGAAAATAATATCAGATGACATTTATTAGGTACTGTGTGAGAGGCACTGAGACGATCAGTTTGCATATAGCAGTCTACACAACAATCCTATGATAACACCGATATAAAGCCCATGTTAATACTAGAGTATTATTCTCCTGAGTGAGCAAACAGTTGATACTGATCTTAAGATGGTTAAGGGACTTGCATGTGGTCACACTGGTCATGGGAAATAAAAATGGAAAGAATCTAGGCAGTCTTATTCAGAGCCGGGTCCTTGGCCCTTCCATGAGCTGCATCTAGCTGCTGCTTTTTGTGGGTCAACACCTGGGGAGGTAGGGGAACATCTTCCCATAGCTAATAGACCGTGGTCCACTGTTTGCTCTATGTTGAATCAAAACACATAAACTCAAGAAAAAAAAATGTCCACAAAATACTGTGGAAGAGAATGAAACTTAATTTATGCTAAAGAATATATATATATATATATATATAGACACACACACACTGATGGGCTGAAAGAACCAAAAGAGAAGGACAGAGGTACTCATTTTGGTGGATAAAAATGACTGCTATTTGCTTGAAGCCTAAAGTGCTGGTTAGGATGAAAGTATCAGCTTGCCAGTCTCTAGAATTAGTGATAAGGGAACACAGTGGTCTCTCCCCATCCCCTCCTGGAGGACTTTTTAACAGAAACTTCCACTTTACAGTCAGTGGTTTAGAAACCTCAAGAATCATATAATAATTTTAGGGAAATTGAGACTGAAGAAATAATGAATGTGTTTAATGGATCAAATTACAGTGAGAATCAACATACGTACATGTATTGAATATGTATGTGTGAAAAATTAATCTTGACCCCCTTACCTCTCACAATGCCTAAAAAGCAATTCCAGATAGCTTATAGAACTAAATGTGAAAGGGTAAACAGTAAAGATTCTAGGAAATGACATAGAAAATATCTTTGTGACTTTAGAGTAGAAAAATATTCCTTAAACAAGACACAAAAAATTCAAAGATTGGCATATTGGACTTTGATAAAATTGAGAGCTTTTGTTATCAAAAGACATCTTAATTAAGAGAATAAAAAGGAAAGCCACAAAATAGAAGAATGTATTTCTGATGCATAGAACTCACTAATGACTCATAATCAAAATATTTAAAGAACTTCGATAAATCAGTAAGAGATAAAACAGACAATCTAGTAGAAAAATGTGCAAAAAATAGAAACTGAAATAGAGATGTCACCAAAAAAAGATACGCACATGGCCAATAAATATTTTTAACCTTCAGAGAAATCCAAATGTAATTCCACTATACCTTTACCAGAATGGCTAAAATTAGGGCTGAAAATGCTAACAGTTGGCAAAGACATAGAGTAACATACACTGCTGGTAGGAACATAAGTTGGTACAATCGCAACAGTGTGGCAATATCTCCTAAAGCAGAAAGTATGTATATCTTATTCCAAATTATTTCACTCCTAGGTATGGTCATGGGCTTCCCAGGTGGATCTAGTGGTAGAGAACCTGTCTGCCAATGCAGGAGACATAAGAGAGGCGGTTTCAATCCCTGGGTCAAGAAGATCCCCTGGAGGAAGGCAAGGCAACTCAATCCAGTATTCTTGCCTGGAGAATCCCATGGACAAAGGAGCCTGGTGGGCTAGTCCATAAGGTTGCAAGAGTCGGACACAACAGAAGTGACTTAAAACAGCACAGCACAGCACAGGTATGTACTTAATAGAAATGTATTCATATGTTTACACAAGACATATTCATAGAAACATTACTCAGAATAGCCCCAAACTGAGAACAACCCAGTTACCAAACAATAGGAAAATGGAGAAATGAATTGTGGGTATATTCCTATGATGGTATACTTGAGAGCAATAACAACACAATGTACTGCCAACACAGGCAGCAAAATAGATAAAGCTTGTGAATGTAGTACTAAGAAAAGTTAGACGCAGAAAAATACATTTCATAAGATTTTATTTATAAGAAGCTCAGAGACAGGCAAGGCTCACTGATGGCAATGGTGAGAACTCAAGATAGTGGTTATGCTCCATAATCTCCTCCGCCCTGACTGATACACTATCAAAAACTGATACACGACCTTCACTCGGAAGCTTCATGCGATAGGTACTCTCCTGCAACTCAAGAGAATACTGCTTGTGTTTCTATTTAAAAGTTATATCGTCTGCCTTGCTTAGTAATTAGCAATATTCTTCTGTTTTCTTTTAATGTCTGTTTTCTTCTTCTATCACTAACCCCCATTTCATTGTATACAAATATACTCACAAACTACCTCATAAGGAAAATAAGGTTGCATTTCTTAAAGATACTCCTAAGAAGTTATTTAAAATAGTGTTTTTACTGAAGTATAACATACATGTAAAAAAGTGAACAAATCATTTGTAAGTATCAATTAATTTTCACAAAGTGAACAATGCCATATAATAAACACACAGATCAAGAATAGCACTTTTTAGCACCCCAGGTATTACCTTCCCAAAGGTAACCAAACCCCCAAATCACAAAACAGTACTCTCTTTCTCTGAAGGAGGGTGTATTCCTGTCCCAAATTTTGTTCAGATGTCAAAATTAATACTGTCACACATATACCAAGATGATATGAGAAGGTTTATCACATTCTGAGGCTTTCTGAGGAGAGTAGGAAAGGCCTCCCAAGTTGCTCTAAAATTGGCTTGAGTGATCAAGAAAAGGAGACTGGCCTCAGATGTTTATGGTAGTCAAAGGATGGGGCCAGAGTGAGTGTTCTCTCATGTGAGAAGGCGCCTGAATGTTTTGGACCTCCCACTGATGTCAAAGAAAGGAGCACCCAAGATTTTTTTTTTTTTAATTCAGCTTATGCAGATGTGCAACAGAAGAGAAAGAGGAGTGGTAAGGTTTAAAAGATATCAGCAGTCCTACTCAAAAAATGGAGTCAGGCTTTTTATTCCATGCAGACAACCTATATTTATTTCTTGCTTGTGCTGCGTGTCCATCATGGGCTGAGTGGAGCCTCTGGTCCGTGACATGTTTACACTTAGGCTGTCAGGGAAACCATTATCTGGAACATCACTAATCACTTTAATGGGGGGAAAAAGCCAATCTCACACTAAATTGTAAAGCTTCTGCTCGAAAGTGACATGTGTCACTGTACTTAAATTTCATTGCCCAAATCAACTCATCTGGATGCAAAAGGGTAAGAAGAGTACAGTCTTCCGTGTGTTTAACAGAAGGAGAACCAGAAGCAATGATGAGATACACTGTTGTTACCATAGGTGGATCTTAAAGGATGAGTAGGGTATTGACAGGTAAAGGAAGAACTGTGTTGACACTGAAGGAATAACACAAGCAGGGGTGTGGATGGTTAGATGGTGTGGCCCAACTAGAGATTGCTGAAAATGAACATGTGGAAGACGAGATTAGAAAGAACGGTTCAGTTTAGTAATAAAAAGCTTTGAAATTAAGTATCGTGGGCTTTTAGCACTGGATAGAATGAAATATTTTGAGGCTATTGAACACGTATTTTCAGTAAGAATTTACACAAATAAAAAGTCAGGAAGTTATTGTAATAGAGACGAGTAGATCGAGGTCTGAACCAGAACAGTGGCAGTGGGAATAGAAAAGTGGAGGCTGGGGTCTTTGGTGGTCCAATTGGACATGAGGTGAGAAAGAATAGTGAAAAATATACCGTTTTCTTCTATCCTGGATGAATGGAAGAATGGCGGAGACATTTCTAGGGCACAGAGGACAACATGGGGTGAATTAACAAATTTGCTTCTGAAAATGCCGAGTTTAATATAATGCAAGGACATTGCTATAGAGTGCACATTTGTGTCCTCCCCTCAAATTTATATGTTGAAATTCTAATGCCCACTATGATGGTCTCAAGAGATGGGACTTTTGAGAGATGATTAGGTGAGGAAGTTGGGGCCATTATGAATGAGTTAGTACTTTCATAAAAGAAATTCCAGAGAGTTTCTTTACCCCTTATGGCACGTGAGGAAGCAGAGAGAAGATGACTGTTTATGAACTGGAACGTGGGTCTTCAGCAGACACAGAATCAGCTAGTGCCTCCATCCTGGACATTCTGTCATCCAGAGCTGTTGTTTCTAAGTCACTAAATCTATGGTATTCTGTTACAGTAGCCTGAATGGTCTAAAACTGACATCCAAGTGTAGAGAAACACTCAAAAATTTTTGTCTAGCACCAAAAAAGAGAAAGAGGACAAGACTTACAGATTCTCAAGTCAACATCAGATAAGACACATTGATGAGGTTGCCCCAAAAGAGGCTGTAAAGTTAGAAGAGAAGAAGACTGAACTTTAGAGAACATCTACATGCAGGGAGCAGGAAGACTATAAAGAATGCTAGAAAAGAAAGCCAAGAAGAATCTGTCAAATAAAGAAGGAGCCCACGCTTCAGGAACAGAGACAGCTGAGGAAAAGGGGAGTGCCTTACAGTGTGTGATGCTGCCGACAGGACACCCAGGAGGAACATCAGCAAAGATATGGCGAGAGGTGATGAGTGACTTGGGAAAGTAATTTTATTAATTTTATTTTTTAAGTCTTTATTGAATTTGTTACAATACTGCTTCTGTTTTATGTTTTGGTTTTTTGGCCGCGAGGCATGCAGGATTCCAGCTCCCCGACCACAAGTTGAACCTGCACCCTCTGCACTGACAGCGAAGTCTCAACCACTCTAGCTCCAAGGAAGTCCTGGCAGGCCATTTTAGTAGAGAGGTGGGTTTAGACGGCAGGAGGGTTAGGGCAAAAAGGGGGAATAAGCAAATATAGGCTACGCTTTTGATAAGTTCAAAACTGAAAAGAAGGTGAGTTATCTGTGGGAAAGCTTAGGAGAAAGGCAAAGTTTCTGGAAAGCTTAGCTGTATATCTTGGCATGCTGTTCTATATACTTTGTTTAGGGCAAAGGTTTTAGTTAAAAAAATTATGCTATAAATCGAACCCTTATTCTTGGTAAATTTTAAAGTACCTCACCAGTACTTTATAGGTGTGGCCAAGGAGAATTCCACAAGGGTGGGCACATGACTCAGGAGCAACCAGACAGAGTCGGCCCTGGGACTGTGTCTGGAGTGATCCAGAAATTCCTCTGCTGGGTTTTGGAAGCTGGCCGAATGTAAGCTGAGCGTGGCCAGTGGCCGTCTCTTCCATCACATGGGCTGAGCCTGCCTGAGAAAGTGCCAGTGCTGAGGAAACCAGAGTGAGACAGGCAGAGGGACAGAGTGGAGATAGAAACCTGGCCCCAGCGGGATCCCCTTTCAGCTGGGCCTGTTCTAATCTGTACTTTTCTGACATGTGAGTTACTCAGCCTCATTTTTTGTTAAAGCCAGTTTGTGTTGGGTGCTCTGCCACTGCGACTGAGACAGTCCTACTATAGCACAACATCACCTAAAGCTAGGTACACACGCTCTCCACAGGTACCTTCTATATGACAGTGGTATTAAGCGTCTGCCTGCAATGTGGGAGACCCGGGTTTGATTCCTGGGTTGGGAAGATCCCCTGGAGAAGGAAATGGCAATCCACTCTAGCACTCTTGCCTGGAAAATCCAATGGATGGAGGAGCCTGATAGGCTACAGTCCATGGGGTCGCAAAGAGTCGGACACGACTGAGCAATGTCACTTTCACTTTCAGCATCTGTTAAAATCTGTGCATCTGTAATTATGAGAATGTCTGAAGAGAACTGATATTTAGCATTTATCTTTCCTTAGATTGTTGAGGAGTTTCACCGTAGGAATAGGAAAAATGTAACGAGATAAACGTTAACTGTTGAGTCATCAGAGTACATAGTTTTCTTTGAGATATAGTTATGGCATGCATATACATCAGATTATTACATTGTTTTCCTCAATGGAATCTTTTAAAAGAAAGCCATCACCACCAACAAAAAGGTGACATCTTTTATCTTTTTAGGAAAAACTTTTCATCTCTGTGATCTAATTGCAAGGTTCAAAACTCTAAGACTCTTCCCCACACTCATAGCATGAGCTGTCTTTCTTATTTGTTTTTGGATTAGTTTCCAATTGACATCAGACATGGTAGCAAGAAACCCTTTCTCTTTTGTATGGTATCCAGCAGCATCAATCTGTGAATGGCAAATACTCAAACTCTCTCCTGAAGATTAGCCTTAACTAAATTGCTTGGGGACAAGAAATAAGGAATTCTTCCTCCATTTGCAGAATTAAAAAGAAAGAAAGAAAGAAAGAAACTAACTTTCAAAAGGAGCAGGAAGCAGCTTGTCCACAAAAAATCACCAGCAAGCAAGTGTTCTGAGGACGAAAAGGTTGATATTAACAGAGGTGGCATTTTTCTTTCAGCAGAAAAGATCTTTCAGTGAATTTGGAACTGACAGCATTGAAAACCTAGTCAGCTGAGAGCTTGAATGCTATAAACTTAGGGAGAAATGTTATTGTGTTTTATGTACTTGAACATGCTTCTTCCTCTAATTGGGAGGTAGTTGCATTCAAATGTCCAAATCATCTACAGCCCTTGTAAGTTCCACATCTTAAGACTACAGTTCACTTTTTATTTATATGCCAAGGGGTTTTACTAATCCACTTAATTATCAGTGGGAATAAAGCATCAATGAGGATAATATTGTGGCATGACAAAGAGAAGTTCTTTGGACCCTGCTTATAATTATAAAGAAATGATCTTACTGCATTATTATATACGAGAAATAAAAAGGCAATGGCCTGGGGGGTCAGAAAACTGGTTCTTAGGGCCTGCATTACTGTTACCAATTTAGAACCATGGATAAATCCGGTAATCTCTCTGGGTCTCAGTTTTCCCAGCTGTTAACAAAGGGAGGATTCTATTGAGACATTGGTTGATGTCTTAGTTACTATTGCTATGTAACAAATTATCCCAAATGGACTGATCTAAAACAGCAACCATTTTATTGTACAAACATGCTGTTTGGGTCAGATATTCAGACAGTGCTCAGCTGGGCAATTCTTTAGTTTTTGGAAGCAATTACTGAGGTCACTCAAAGGTGCTCAGCTGGAAGATGAGATATTCTTGAAGGCTGAAGACAGCCTCACTCACATTTCTTGGCAGAGATGGGTTCAGTTTGTAGACTGAAACAGCTGCACATTGCTTGTCCAGCATGGGAGCTTCTCCAGCCAGGTGGTCTCATAGTGATCACGCTTCTTACGTGGTGGCTAGCTTCTCTCAGAGCAAGCTTAGTAAGAGAACCGCATAGTTCCAACCTAGACTTAGAAATGATACACCATCTTCACTGCATACTATTTGTCACAAGCCTACCTACATTTAAAGGCAAAGGGTATAGATCCCATGTGAAATAGGAAATGGCAACCCACTCCAGTATTCTTGCCCGGAAAATCCTAGGGATAGAGGAGCCTGGCGGGCTGCAATCCATGGGGTTACAAAGAGTCAGATACAACTGACTAACTGATTTCACAGATCCCACCTTTTGATGGGAGCAAAGTCAAGGAATTTGGCAGCAATATATGCACATTGCTGCTGCGCTGGGTCTTTGTTGCTGCATGTGGTCTTTTCTCCAGTGTCGTGACCAGGGGCTATTCTCTAGTTGGGGTGCATGGGATCCCCACTGTGATGGCTTCTCCTGTTGCAGAGTATGGGCTCTAGGACACGTAGACTCAGTAGTTGTGGCTCCTGGGTTCTAGAGTGCTGGCTCAGAAGCTGTGACCCATGAGCTTAGTTGCCTCATAACAAGTGGAATCTTCCCAGACCAGGGACTGAACCCATGTCCCCTGCATTGGCAGGTAGATTCTTAATGACTAGACCACCAGAGAAATTCAATAGCAGCTGTATTTTAAAACCACCACAACTACTTAGATGGTTCCAAATATTACTTTTCATTATTATTTTCCAGGATTGTCTACATTCCCATATTTCTTTAATTCATTCATCACATATTTTAGTCCCTACTCTGGATCAGACATATTGGGTAAAATTGAAAAGCAAAACGGAAAGATGATTTCTGCTCTTATGGTGCTTATAGTCCAATAAGGGGAACACACATTAATAAGAGTTTGAGTAAGTGTACAATTACAAACTCTGCTAAGTGCTACCAGAATCTCTGTGGTTTCACAACAGAGAGACTGGTTCAATCAAGATTCTGAGTCTCCCCAAGGAAAGAATTTGAAATCTAAACAATATGTTGAAGTTGGCTCCGTGAAAAGTATAAATACGTCACCACACAAGGCTTCCTCTTGTTGCCATGTTGCCCCTAAATCTTAGTTTCCTAACTCAGAAGACCCGTTTTCTCTACCCTACTTGCTTACTCCTTGTTCTTCCATTGCTAAGCCATGTCCAACTCTTTACAACCCCATGGATTGTAACACGCCAGGCTTCCTTGTCCTTCACTATCTCCTAGAATTTGCTCAAACTTATGTCCACTGAGTTGATGATGCCATCGAACCATCTCATCCTCTGCCTCACCCTTCTCCTCCTGCCCTCAGTCTTTCTCAGCATCAGGGTGTTTTCCAATGAGTCAATCTCTTTCAGTTCAGTTCAGTCGTTCAGTCGTGTCCAACTCTTTGTGACCCCATGAATCCCAGCATGTGGACTGCAGCCTACCAGGCTCCTCCATGGGATTTTCAAGGCAAGAGTACTGGAGTGGGGTGCCATTGCCCTCTCCCACAGAGCACCTCATTTCTGTTCTCCACCTTGAACTTTTTCAGTGGCTGTTGGAGCTCAGCAGCAGCAGCAGCACATGATTTAATCCTTGTAGAAGTAGATGGCAAGCACCCATGGCAAGCGCCATGACACATTGATACAAATTATCAACCTCAAAGAATGTTAATTGTATTTGCTAATTCATGCTATATTTATAAAATATAGTCTTTAAACCTGGGGTAAAAATATTGATTGAAATTTCTCATGGAAAAATAAATACTCAAAGAGAACAAGAAAAAATATGAAAAGAGCAATTGAAACGATTCACACCACATGAAATCAGAAGTATTTTTACTATGAAAAATATTTATTTTATAATAATAATTATAATAAAACATCAACAAAATAATAACTTGAAGAGTAACTAAAACAGCACAATAAAGATTTTTCTGGACACTGAACTCAATGGACGTGAGTCTGAGTCAACTCCGAGAGATGGTGATGAACAGGGAGGCTGGACGTGCTGCGATTCATGGTGTTGCAAAGAGTGGGACACGACTGAGTGACTGAACTGAACTGAACTGAACTGAGCTTTACTTAGTCCTGGGGATACAAAGATTGAGTCTGTGATAAGCATGTGCATACAGTTGATAATGCTATGTAAGAATAAGGTGGGAGTTGCAAAGCATAGGAAAGCTTAACAGAGGCTGGAGTGTGTGGTAAGCAGAGGGGGACTACGGTTGGAGATACTAGAAAGTAGCCAGTTTTGACCTTATGAAAATTTATCAGAGTAAAACTTTAGGTGTGTTTCCCTTTCAATTTTTTAATGTTCTAAAGAAAATAAATTTTATTACCTGACATATCATTTCATACATCAAACTTTTTAATTTTCTGAAACTTTCTCCTCAATACCTGTACAGAAATATAATTCTCAATCCTCAAACTAGAGTGCCAGGAGAAGCCCTTTATCCTTTGCTACTTGAAAAATAGCAAGTCTCAAGCAAAGTGAACAATCTCTGCTGACTAAACCATTCTCTTTTTGGATGGTTTTAATAAACTGAAAGTTCAATAAAAACATTACTTGTTTTTGAATATCAATAATTGAACATTGTTTTCTGGTTGTAAAGGTTAATTCCTCAGTATTTACATGTAGATTGCAAGCATACAGTATGGATGTATTTTTATGTTCTGCCTGTAATCCGGCCTATTTTTCTGTATTATCATGTGCAAAAAAACAAACAAACAAAAAAGTATGTTATAGCTCACCTATTTATGGAAAAATATAGGCTCATTTATTCAGTCCATGGTGTTTCATTCAAGTTTCTAAATCTTGTTTATAAATGACTTGGTCAGTTATTTGGAAAGGGCATTTCACTTAGGATATAGACACAACAGTGTCAGAATGTCAGGGCTGAAAAATGATGTTGGGCACTTTGTGCTAAATAGAAAAACTTAAAAAAATTAAGCAATTAAAAGAGGCCTTACTGTGTATGTAAATAGATTTACAAAGATATTAAAGAAAAAATGTAAAGTAATTCTTGCCACAATAAGAAAATGCAAATAATATGTTAGCATATAGAACATGAAGTAAGCTGAAACTCCAGGTTTCAGATTTTTCATTTACAAATTCATAAATCTTGTTTATAAATGACTTGGTCAGTTATTTGGAAAGGGCATTTC
The DNA here is from genome assembly GCA_006408675.1 of Madoqua kirkii. Lineage (NCBI taxonomy): Eukaryota > Metazoa > Chordata > Mammalia > Artiodactyla > Bovidae > Madoqua > Madoqua kirkii. The sequence continues at coordinate 14,616 of SJYC01133160.1, forward strand.
ACTTAGGATATAGACACAACAGTGTCAGAATGTCAGGGCTGAAAAATGATGTTGGGCACTTTGTGCTAAATAGAAAAACTTAAAAAAATTAAGCAATTAAAAGAGGCCTTACTGTGTATGTAAATAGATTTACAAAGATATTAAAGAAAAAATGTAAAGTAATTCTTGCCACAATAAGAAAATGCAAATAATATGTTAGCATATAGAACATGAAGTAAGCTGAAACTCCAGGTTTCAGATTTTTCATTTACAAATTCTCTCTTCATAAGTATGACACAGTAAGAAACATTGTAAACATATGGAATGTCTAGTGCCTTTCCTTTTTTTACTTAATATATTTCAGTGATTGACCCATATCACTGCATATGAGAAGACCACATTTTTTTTTCCCACAATGGCTATGGATATACCAAAGATTTTTATTGGTCTCATATTGTTGATTTTTGTGTAATTTCTAGATTTTGGCTACAATTAACAGAGAAAGAGTGGTCAAGGAGGTTAAATTGGAAAAGTTGGCCAAGATTCTAAGATAACTGTTTTCTAACTAAAATCCCAAGTTGGGAATATCTTCACAAGTATTAACTCCTCACCCACCTCCAGGTTATAAGGAAAAATAAAGGGAGAATAAAACACAGAGGATTTTATAAGAATGATTTTTGAAGAGCTAACCCAGTGTGGAGAGGTAGAAGTGAGGGATGGTCTTTTTTATCTCAAACTTGGAGGAAGTGGCTTTGCTATATACTCCTGGAAAGCTTAATGTGTTTTCCTCTAGAAAACCGGAGCTGAGGGGGACATCACTAACAGAAGAATTAGATGCGTTGCTCAGTTCACAGGTGATACAGTCATAAGCTTCTGAGGATTCCCCAAAGCTCACTCCTCCATGTGCACACACTCACCCCCATACACAGTGTCAGTAATAAACACTGCAGAGCCAAAGCCAACTTTCAGTCACACTAATAGAGTAAAAATGTTCTGTTTTATTTCTCCTTTTTCTTCCCTATTCTCCAATTTTGGAGGCTACAGTAACAGGAGCTTGCAAGTTGGGTGACAGAGGAAGTGAGGTAGAAAAAGAGAAGATGTGTACAGCACTCCCTCCCCAGAAGCCTGTAGACTTGTAGGGCACGAGAGGAGGGAGATCGGTCTTACACCAAAATGTTGGTATGCTGATGGAAATATTGGATGGGGCATTCTAATTCATGAATCAAAACTGTATTTTGCAACTTTAAATAACCACAGAGTAACCAAAAGATACATGGGGCCAACTGGGGAATTTTCATCAGTGGTATTGGGAAAACTTCCCCCAGTGAATACATTTTTAAAAGGAAAGCAGTGGACAAAAATACAATTACATTCTGATTCGTCTCATAAATTGTTTCAAATGGTTACATGTATATCTTTGCCTATATGTAAGGGAAACTCTCATTCTTAAACAAAGAGAATATATCTATGACTTTCCAGAACAGAGTATTTAACTTGCAGTAAGAATAAATGAAACTAAAACCACTGTAGACAGAGTATAGAGAATATTTCGATTCTTGAGAGTCCTTTGGACTGCAAGGAGATCCAACCAGTCCATCCTAAAGGAGATCAGTCCTGGGTATTCATTGGAAGGACTGATGTTGAAGCTGAAACTCATGGCCGCCTCATGTGAAGAGTTGACTCATTGGAAAAGACCCTGATGCCAGGAAGGACTGGGGGCAGGAGGAGAAGGGGATGACAGAGAATGAGATGGCTGGATGGCATCACCGACTCAATGGACATGGGTTTGGGTGAATTCCGGGAGTTGGTGATGGATAGGGAGGACTGGCGTGCTGTGATTCATGGGGTCACGAAGAGTCAGACACAACTGAGTGACTGAAATGAACTGAAATGAATTCAGTATGGTAATGTGTCTTTTAAAATTTAAATCAATTAAACTAATTAAAATTTAGGTTAATTAAAATTAGCAAAAATGAAAAATTTAGTTTCTCATTTGCATTAGCCTTATTTCAAATGTCCAGTAGCTACAAGTAACTATTGATTATGTGATTTGACAAAGCAGATATAGAATATTCCCCAAATCACAGAATTTTTGGTCCCTATTGAACCGTTTAATTCTCACAAAACATAGGGGGAAGTTATAATTATTGTTCCCACTTAATAAATATGAAAATCTAGAATCAACGAGGTTTAGAATCTTGAAGTTCTTCGATTACAGGTCCCCTGATCTTTCCTCTAAACCACACTGGTTGGCCCTCAAGGCAAGAAAATTAAAAAATCAGTTTCACTCTGCTTTCAGAATGCAGTGAGGGATATCCTAAAATCTAGAAATCTCTAAGGGAAGGAAGATTTGCTCATCTCAGTGTTACTGGATTGGTGGGTAACAAGTCTTATTTCCAGTTTCTCAGTCAGTTTACCTCAATCGTGCCAGACTCTGCGAACCCATGGCCTGCAGCACACCCTGTCCATCACCAGCTCCCGGAGTTTACTCAAACTTGTATCCACTGAGTCAGTGATGTCATCCAGCCACCTCATCCTCTGTTATCCTTTCTCCTCCTGCCTTCATTTTTCTCAGCATCAGGGTCTTTTCCAGTGAGTCAGTTCTTCACATCAGGTGGCCATAGTATTGGAGTTTCAGCTTTAGCATCAGTCCTTCCAATGAATATTCAGGACTGATTTCCTTAAGGATAGACTGGTTGGATCTCCTTGCAGTACAAGGGACTCTCAAGAGTCTTCTCCAACACCACAGTTCAAAAGCATCAATTCTTCTGCACTCAGTTTTCTTGTAGTCCAACTCACATCCATACATGACTACTGGAAAAACCATAGCCTTGACTAGATGGAACTTTGTTGGCAAAGTAATGTCTCTGCTTTTGAATATGCTGTCTAGGTTGGTCATAGCTTTCCTTCCAAGGAGCAAGCATCCTTTAATTTCATGACTCCGATCACCATCTGCAGTGATTTTGGAGCCCCATAAAATAAAGTTGCTTACTGTTTCCATTGTTTTCCCCATCTCTTTGCCATGAAGTGAAGGGGTCGGATGCCATGATCTTCATTTTCTAAATGTTGAGTTTTAAGCCAGCTTTTTCACTCTCCTCTTTCACTTGCATCAAAAGACTTTTTAGTTCTTCTTTACTTTCTGCCATAAGGGTGGTGTCATCTGCATATCTGAGGTTATTGATATTTCTCCCGGCAATCTTGATTCCAGTTTGTGCTTCATCCAGCCCAGCATTTCTCATGATGTACTCTGCATATAAGTTAAATAAGCAAGGTGACAATATACAGCTTTGATGTATGCCCTTGTTGATTTGGAACCAGTCTGTTGTTCCATGTCCAGTTCTACCTGTTGCTTCCTGACCTGCATACAGATTTCTCAGGAGGCACATCAGGCAGTCTGGTATTCCCATTACTTTAATAAGAGTTTTCCACAGTTTATTATGATCCACACAGTCAAAGGCTTTGGCATAGTTAATAAAGCAGAGTTAGATGTTTTTATGGAACTCTTGCTTTTTCTATGATCCAATAGATATTGGCAATTTGATCTCTGGTTCCTCTGCCCTTTCTAAATCCAGCTTGAACATCTGGAAGATCACAGTTCATGTATTGTTGTAGCCTGGCTTGGAGAATTTTGAGCATTACTTTGCTAGCATGTGAGATGAGTGCAATTGTGTGGTAGTTTTAGGATTCTTTGGCATTGCCTTTCTTAGGGATTAGAATGAAAACTGGCCTTTTCTAGTCCTGTAGCCACTGCTGAGTTTTCCAAATTTGTTGGCATTTCTAGTTTCTAATACAGCCTGTTTTACAATCTATAAAATTTATTCATATAGAGGTAGATTCAACTAAAAGACTGTTTTAATGAACGAGGACTATTTTAGTAGCAATATTGTTGTGTTGTGTTAGCCGTTCAGTCGTGTTCGACATTCAGTCGTGTTTGACTCCTTGTGACCCCATGGACTGTAGTCCACCAGGCTCCTCTGTGCATAGGATTCTCCAGGCAAGAATACTGGAGTGGGTTGCTATTTCCTTCTCCATTAGCAGCAATAGTGAAATACTAAATAACTACACTTAACTAATATTTCCCCTTCACTTTTGTATGGTTCTCTAAGAAATCTACTCAGTGACTTGGTTATGCATAGATTGTTTTAAGACCAGGTTTACTTTCTATTGTTTTTACAAAATAAATATACAAAACTCAACTACCTCCAATTAAAATAAATAAATTTATATTAAAAAAATAGATTTAAAACTGTTGCTTCACACTAAACATCTAATGGTGTGAGCATGTGACTGTTTCACTGGAGAAAATATGAATGCAGATGGCTCAGCCTTGAGTCCATTTCATAAACATTTCATGATACAGTGGGGCTCACATTGTGTCTCACGTATCTCCTACTCTTGTATCTCCTGATCCCAGCTATTCTTTTCATCCCTCTCTGTTGTTACTGCTATAGACTGTGTACCCCTTCTTCTGAGTCTAACCTGTTGTGTCCAGCTCTTTGCCGTCCCATGAACTATACAGTCCATGGAATTCTCCAGGCCAGAATACTGGAGTGGGTAGTCTTTCCCTTCTCCAAGAGAATCTTCCCAACCCAGGGATTGAACCCAGGTCTCCCATATTGCAGGCAGATTCTTTACCAGCTGAGTCACAAAGGAAGCCTGACCAGCACCAGTTAAGTCATTTTTATATTTGACTCTTAAATTCAGATGATATAGTGTCACTTCTTTCCCTTTACAATATATGCCTTTAAATAAAGAAACATAAAAATAGAAATTTATCCTGCCAAATAATACCCAGTTATTTGAAGACTTTAAAAAAGAATGATGAACAGCTATCTGGGTTGGTTTAGGGTGACACTTTCCTGGGTACTGAGTAATATGAAAAACACTCAGTAATGGCTATGGCACGGACGCTGATTTATCAGAATGGATGCTGGTCAGCATAGAGTACCCGGTGTTCTCACTGAGTATCCACTCTGCCTAGAAGCATGGATAGTCGTGAAAATATTGCCTGGCTTTTATCAACTTCCAATATTAGAATACACTCATGTTTCCAGTCTTGGGTGGCATGGGCTATCTTGGGAGCCTAACTATGAGGATATTTCTCTTGATTCAAGCAAAGAGTAAATGAGGTACTGATGGCTGAGAGCATTGCTTTCTCTCCCCTTTTATCTAATTACATTGCTTGATCTCTCATGCCTTGAGTTGAGTTTGGCTGTTTGTTTACTGAAGCTGAAATTCCCTGTTCTTAAACTCTGCTCTCTTGCTTGTTGAGGTTTGATAGCAATTTACTTTCTCTTTTAGGATTTGTTGTTATGATCAGTAAGTTGGTGGAGAATGTTGATACCAGAAGTCTCTCGGTGACCTGTTTTCTTTCGTGGGTGTCATGATTTTCTTCCATATTTATTTTTATCATTTTGAAATATAACTTAGTAGTGGTTGTTTCTGAGAGAGACTTTTATGTTTAATTGTAGCTCTCTGTTTCTAGTAATCTTTTAATGAGAGTGTATGTGTGTGAGTATGCATATAGAGTGATATAGCCACTTGTTTTTCTTTATTCTCTATCTTGCTAATAATTGTAGAATAATATGGATTTCCAAGTGGTGCAAAGGTAAAGAATCTCCCTGCCCATGCAGGAGGTACAAGAGCTGCAGATTTGATTGCTGGTCCAGGAAGATCCTCTGGAGTAGGAAATGGCAACCCACTCTGGTATTATTGCCTGGAAACTTCCATAAAGCGATGAGCCTGGTGGGCTACAGTTCATGGGTCCCAGAGAATCAGACATGACTGAGCATATATGCGCATAGTTTACTTGGGTTTCTTCCCAAGTGGCTTCCCCGGTGGTAAAGAATTCACATGCAGTGCTGGAGATACGGTTTCAATCCCTGAGTCAGGAAGATCCCCTGAAGAAGAAAATGGCAACCCACTCCAGTTTTCTTGCCTGGGAAATTCCATGGACAGAGGAACTTGGCAGGAGTTGCAAAGGAGTTGGACGTGACTTAGGGAGTAAACAACAACAGCAATAGCTAACTCACAGTTGCTTTAAAACTGTTCAAAAGACCTTTTTCTTTTAAGAAAATACATTTAATTCACAAATTTCATATTAATTAATTTTATAGAACATTAATTTTATTCACTTTAAAATCTAAGCATTTCAATATAAACAAAATTATTTTGAAATAAAATCTATTTTTTTATCAAGTGGATTCTTATCCTCTCATTCTAATCCTTATTTTAGAGCATGGTTCTGAGTGATTGTTTCTTCATGTTTATGCAATGATCTTCACGTTGTTGGAGGGTGTGGTGGGGAGGATAGTGCTGGAGCACAGGTCAAGAGGGTGCCAGAGTGTCCATTGTGCCGGGCAAGGCAGGCCACGCCCTTTGCCTAAACTTCAGTGGTATGTCCTGGGTTGAGCTGCTGCCACATTCTCTGCCATATACTCTCAGGTCCCTTATATGTGTGAATCCCCTTTGCTTTGATAGCTTTGGCTGGGATGGTGCTTTTTTTTTTTTTTTTTTTTAATGTGCGTAAGCAGGAGAAAGTCAAATCTACCAACTCTTTATCTGTGAACCACATTTCCACCTTTGTAGTGAACTATTTTCTCTTCTACTTCCAGCCTCTTTGTGCGTGATTGTATAAACCACATAATCTGTCTGTGTCTCAATTTCTTATCTGCAGAAGGAGCTTGTACTCTGGCTACTTTTTCTGCTAAGATAGTCCTGAGGATTAATGAACTGACTTTCAAAAGCACAAGTGTCTGAGATGATAGGCCCTCCATAAATTCAAATTACAATTATTACTATCCTCCATTTTACTGCCAGGAAAATAGTAACTCAGATGGGATCTAGTATTTATAAAGGGCTTTGCATTTTTAAAAGTATTTTGTAATCTTTAATAACTTAGGAAAGCTTCTTCCTGCACAGTCTCAGCATCATGCTTCTATTGACAAAGGATTCATATAGATCTTTTTCATGAACTCATTTATGGTTTTGCTGATTCAGGTTATTATTTTTCAATCCTATTTTGTCTCATCCTTGAAAGATTTGTTCTGTATCAAGGCTGCTTGGGGGTATGAGATTTATTCTCCTAATTGAATTATTTGGATGATATAAATATAATTTGACTTATAAATTGGTAACCTTTATAAAAAATATTGCTTTATTAGAATGGAAATGAAGAGATTAAAATTGAGGCTGAGATCTGTATTGAGAACTCCAGAATGGAGGCTTGGACCAGGGTCAGACTTCAGGAGCTTATCAAATCATGATTGAATTATCAAAGGGTGGAGCTTGGACAGAATGTTCACTTATCCAAATAAGCCTTCAATGTTTACCTTGGGCAGTTGATTTCTTTTCATCCTCTAGGAGACCAGCATCCATTAAATTGATTCCTTGGTTGTACAGCTTTGTTCATTGTTTACACCCTGAAACTGTCTGGATACACTTGGCTCTTTATCCCTCTCGATCTCCCATGTTGCTTTTGGATCCAATGCTTAATTCTGGTTCAGAAAAGTCCCTGGGACTTTACCCAGGCACTAGTTTAATTAGTGCCAGGTTTTTTCCATCACTCATGAAAGGGGATTAGGCATTGCTTTGATCTAATATCTTTTTGGCAACAGTTTGCTTCTCTTCCCACCACTCTCCTTCATGCCCCAGGTATCCTGTGTTCTCCAGGACATCCAGATGTATGTAGTCTTCATGAGGTTTCTTTGCTAATACCTAGATTCAGAACTTCCTCTTCTTTCTTTCTCTACCTGGATGAGTCAGTCTAGTAACTGGAAGGCAGTCTGCCTCATGACTTTGGTGTTTCAGGGTTTCATCACTAGAGAGTGCTATTTTCTTTTTATGATCCTTGAAATCATTTATGTTGAAATGGTTTTTATTAAATAAATATTTCTATAAATGAAATCACATATATATTCTAGTGGACAAAGGAAGCCTATATATTTTAAGGATGAAGCAAACAATAAATGATAGCTTTGGAAGCATTTCTCCTAGAAACCAAAATACTAAGTCTATTAGCTGATCAAAATTTGTTTTAAACTTTTTTGTTTCAATTGAAGTTGAGTGTGAAGAATAATGACTTTAAACTTCATTTTTCAAATGGGCTTTTTAAAACTTTACAAGATAAAGTTTGTCTGAAATCTTTGTACATCATACAATTACATTCTACTTTATTAGTTTTTGTCTGGAGGCATTTGTGAAATAAACCATGCTCTCAAGTTTTTTCATTCCTCAGTTTATTGATAGTGGGAACACAAGGACATGTACAGATTTACTAGCAGACAGAAGAGTTTGATATATATTATGTGAAAAATCAGAGTCAGCTCAACATTTTGAAATGTCCAAGAAAGAAAAATAAGTTGTCATTAAGATTCCACACAATCTTTATCTTAGCTCTGCTAATTTAATACACAAAAAAACGCAGAGCCACATGATTTTTACTCAAGAAGATCAAAAAACTTACATCTGTTAGTTTCACATAGGAAACAGGCAAGGCGCAGAACCAATTGAAAGCAAACCTGAAAAGAAGAGATTGCCTCTCTTCCCCAGGAGGGCCTAGGAGGAGCAAAAAAGAAAATGATGATTGCTGTCTTGTTACGAAAACCTTAGACTCTCTTTAATTTTTAACAAAATTAAAAATTATTCAATCCTTTTCAAATACCACAAGTTTAATATAAAGCTCATATTGGGATTAAACTTTCTGTTTTGACAAATAAACATCTGGCATTCACGGAACCTGAGAACTGATGTGGACCTTACCACCACCTCTATAAGCGTTTTTAGATAAACAACAACAGTTTCCATATTTATAAAAGACGACAACTGAATTTGGTTGGTACTTTTCAGATATGTATCATGGGAACTTGAGGTTCTATGGACTGATTTCAGAGCTCCCACTGCAGTGAAAGTGGTGGCTAGCAAGGTGAGGGTTGTGGGCTATTATCCCCTTACCTGTCAACCAGATGAGTTTGTCTTTTTTACTTTCCAAAACTCATTTCTTTAAGTTTTGCACAATATTTCATTTTCAGGAATTGTTCCTCTATGCATGAGAATTATGTTTGAAAACATTCAATTATTGCTAAGGTCCTTTCATTTCTAAAGATATGTTTTCTATATATGTAAACCAACATACATTGTTATATATTTATACACTACCTTTCCCCAATGTGACTTAAAGTACCAAATCACAAAATATACATACATAATACAGTTGAAAACCATTAAAAATGAAAGTTCAGTTCAGTTCAGTCGATCAGTCATGTCTGACTCTTTGCGACCCCATGAATCGCACCATGAATTGCACCAACTCCCGGAGTTCAGACTCACGCTCAGCGAGTCAGTGATGCCATCCAGCCACCTCATCCTCTGTCATCCCCTTCTCCTCCTGCCCCCAATCCCTCCCAGCATCAGAGTCTTTTCCAATGAGTCAACTCTTTGCATGAGGTGGCTAAAGTACTGGAGTTTCAGCTTTAGCATCATTCCTTCCAAGGAAGTACCAGGGTTGATCTCTTTCAGAATGGACTGGTTGGATCTCCTTGCAGTCCAAGGGACTCTCAAGAGTCTTCTCCAAAACCACAGTTCAAAAGCATCAATTCTTCAGTGCTCAGCCTTCTTCACTGTCCAACTCTCACATCCATACATGACCACAAGAAAAACCATAGCCTATACGGACCTTATTCGGTAAAGTAATGTCTCTGCTTTTGAATATACTATCTAGGTTGGTAGTAACTTTTCTTCCAAGGAGTAAGCGTCTTCTAATTTCATGGCTGCAGTCACCATCTGCAGTGATTTTGGAGCCCCTAAAAATAAAGTCTGACACTGTTTCCGCTGTTTCCCCATCTATTTTTCATGAAGTGATGGGACCGGATGCCATGATCTTTGTTTTCTGAATGTTGAGCTTTAAGCCAACTTTTTCACTCTCCTCTTTCACTTTCATCAAGAGGCTTTTTAGTTCCTCTTCACTTTCTGCCATAAGGGTGGTATCATCTGCATATCTGAGGTTATTGATATTTCTCCCGGCAATCTTGATTCCAGCTTGTGTTTCTTCCAGTCCAGCATTTCTCATGATGTACTCTGCATAGAAGTTAAATAAGCAGGGTGACAATATACAGCCTTGATGTACTCCTTTTCCTATTTGTAACCAGTCTGTTGTTCCGTATCCAGTTCTAAGTGTTGCTTCCTGACCTGCATACAGGTTTCTCAAGAGGCAGATCAAGTGGTCTGGTATTCCCATCCCTTTCAGAATTTTCCACAGTTTACTGTATTCCACACAGTCAAAGGCTTTGGCATAGTCAATTAGTATTAGCTAAGTGGAGGTCTCCAAATAGCATTATAGTTATTAAATAGTCCTTAATCAATGACATGGCTTCCCTGGTGGCTCAGAGGTAAAAGCGTCTGCCTCCAATGCGGGAGACCCAGGTTCAGTCCTTGGGTCAGCAAGGTCCCCTGGAGAAGGAAATGGCAATCCACTCCAGTATTCTTGCCTAGAGAATCTCATGGACGGAGAAGCCTAGTAGGTTACAGTCCACGGGGTCGTAAAGAGTCGGACACGACTGAGTGACTTCACGTCACCAATCAAGGAAATGGTTTTGATTTGTTTACGTTCATTAGGTGGTTGTAAATGGTTTGATTCATTTTGCTAGTGAAACAGCTAAGAGACACAATGATCATGGATATTCAATATTCAGTATTAATTAATTTATTCTTCTTCTATATTCAAACATTATCTGATTGAACTTTCATCAGAAGATTAATTTCAGATTTTAATTTTAAGGACTCAAGAACACAAGTGACAATTATAAGTCTGTTAAGTCTGTTGAGAGCAGAGATAGAAGCTTATTTATGATTGTATGCCCATAATAGATGAAGAATAACTTTAAATTATTTCATATAAAAATATTTATTATATAAATATGCTGTTTACTATGCTAGGTGTATATTATTTAAATCAAGGGGAAATT
>SJYC01133164.1:0-10251 GCA_006408675.1 Madoqua kirkii
ATGTGTATAAGAGACAGAGTATTGGGAGTATAGATTTATGTTTATATTACTATCCCTCTGAATTGTGTTGGAAGGATTTTCTAAAATAATAGATATGAAAAGATTATTAAATTCTTACCAAAATTATGTGGTGGTTTTCAATAATACAGTTATGTATTTTTCTCATTCTTGTTTACATATATATGCATAATCTAAATGAAAGAATAGGTAAATTCTACAAATTTAATCATATATTATAGTGGACAACTGGGAAAAGATGCAGCACATTTAGCACTGGCAATTTTTAAAAATAAGAATAGAAAAAGTCCAACTCAATTGCATGCTTTGACCTCTGCTTTTATATTTAGCAGTTATAGGACTATATTCTTGAATAAGGATTTTTTTTAAGAACACAATTTCCTTTACTAAAAAATACTTCTCTGAACAGTATTCAACAAGAATTGTGACTGATCTAATTAAAACTATAATAATCCAGTCACACTTCTCATATAGTGCACCTTATTAGCCTTTCAGGGAGTTTCCTTTGCAGTATAGCAAGCTGTGGCCAGGTCTGGGTTAAGGAAAATTGGATTCATTGTGGCAGTGATGACAAATTATCTTCTGCAAGAATAGTTTAACACAATGGGTCAAAAGGGAAGAAACTAAACAAAAGAAACGAATGGCATGAGAATGAGTAAAGAATAAAATTGCATATTAAAAAAAAACCCAAAGCAATAGAAGAAATTATAAAAACTGAATAAAAAGGTAATGCAAAACTGTACGCTAATGAGTTTTCCTTGTCATTAGAGGTTATTACATTCTCACTTCTTTTATGATCATATATGGCATATCCTAGTTTTTAAGGGCCTTCAACACATTTAGCAAAAGCAACACATTCAAAATTACAGGAAACTCTTAGCTTTGAAATAATGGCTAGCAGGCAATAATGAACCACTAATTTTTTTGGCAAAAGTTGGTAGCAGTTAGTATGGGTTAAAAGTTCAGTCTGACCCAGCATTTGATTTGCTCAAAGTTAAACTTTATTAAGTAATATATAAGCACTTTCCTTATCTCACTCTATTTTTCCAATATCAAAAATTGGAAAGGGACTTTAATACTTTTTGACATTTCAGTGTTATTCACACACTAATGATTTTGTTAAATCCAGCTTAGGATAAAATCATCCCAGGCATATTTAATATGAAATGGATTTCAACTGATATTTGGATTTGGTGCAAAGTAATATTATAGTATTAGGTAGAATTGTTTAAATGATTAATTTAATAAATTGTGTATTGTCTTTATGATGACATAAAATGAGTACATTCAATACCATGGATTTTACTGCAAAAATGTCTCTAGATCTTTTAAAACTTCATTTGAATTTTGTAAAAATTTATTGTAATATATAGAGTACAGTTTTCTCTGGTGGTTCAGACAGTGAAGAATCTGCCTGCAACGCAGGAGACCCGGTTTCAATCCCTGGGTTGGGGGGACCCCCTGGAGAAAGGCATGGCAGCCCACTCCAGTAGTCTTGCCTGGAGAATCTCCATTCTGGATGGCATCACCAACTCAATGGATGTGAGTTTGAGTGAACTCCGGGAATTGGTGATGGACAGGGAGGCCTGGTGTGCTGCAACTCATGGGGTCATAAAGAGTAAGACCTGTCTCTTATACACATCTAGATGTGTATAAGAGACAGATTGTGTATTGTCTTTATGATGACATAAAATGAGTACATTCAATACCATGGATTTTACTGCAAAAATGTCTCTAGATCTTTTAAAACTTCATTTGAATTTTGTAAAAATTTATTGTAATATATAGAGTACAGTTTTCTCTGGTGGTTCAGACAGTGAAGAATCTGCCTGCAACGCAGGAGACCCGGTTTCAATCCCTGGGTTGGGGGGACCCCCTGGAGAAAGGCATGGCAGCCCACTCCAGTAGTCTTGCCTGGAGAATCTCCATAGACACAAGTGTCTTGTGGGCTACAGTTCATGGGGTCACAAAGAGTAGGACAGGACTGAGTGATTAATCACAGTACATAGAGTATTGGTGCAATGAAATCTATAGTAGATATTAGGAAATTAAATATTTGAGAAAATGAAATGAATTTATGGTATGCTGTAACTATTTAATAATTTGGTAAGGACTTAAGGTTAGCTTTTATAAATAACTTCTCTGTGTCTTTGGAGACTATATGAAATATATATGTTAATACATGATATATGTATTCAATAATATGGACTATAGAATATAGTAAATAAGATTTACACATGTGCTCTTCTACATAAGCATTAATTTTTTAGAAAAAAATCCAAAACCAACATCTTTGTTTAATATTATTACTTTAAACTAAGCGTAATTGGCCAAGATGGTCAAATGGAATTGGTCAAGATGTGTACCTTGGTAAACTCAGCAAAAGGCCCTTACACTATGATGTCTATTTTTTTTTCTTTTTTTAAAATATAAATTTATTTATTTTAATTGGAGATTAGTTACTTTACAATATTGTATTGGTTTTGCCATACACCAACATGAATCTGCCACAGGTATACACATGTTCCCCATCCTGAACCCCCTCCCTCCTCCCTCCCCAAACCAATAATACTTGTTAATGTCAATTTGATTATTTGTCCAACAAATACCACCATGAGCACTACATTGAAGAATTAATGTAAAGAGGCACAAAGATGAAAAGGACATATGGATATGAATGAGTTTTCAAATGAATAAGAAAGACCAGTTGTGTATATCTATGTACCTAAAATTCAAGGTATACCCATATATACCTAAAATTCATTGTATGTTATGAGAAAAATAAAGTATCTATATAAATTGTGAAAACTATTATGATAAAAGGTTTGTAAAATATGTAGATTTTGTATGTGCCTTAGGAGAATGATGTATTTTGAGTATGTGGGAAAAAATAGGAAAAGAATTTGTGTCTGAGAAAGTAGTACAGACAGGAAACAAGAACGTTGATGTATGGCAAAACCAATACAGTATTGTAAAGTAAAAAATAAATAAATAAAATTTTTTTAAAAAAGACTGAAAATTTGGGGTCATGTATAGAGAAGATTCTGGAACAGAGTCCTATTCAAAAGAATAGGAGATAGTGTTGGAGAGTTGGAGATAGATTGTGGGTGGAACTAAATGAATAACAAATGTTTTGTTATTCATACTTTGAAGATTTTAGGTAAGGGAACTGAATGATATCAGCTTTTGCTCTGAAAGGTGGATATAGCTATTTTAATTTAATAAATTGGAAATGAGACAGACTTTATATAGAATTCACATAGGGACAATAGGATAGATGAGAGTCAATGCCGACCTAAATTGGGTTGGAATTAGAGGTGATGAGAATGTTGGAAGAAATATGATTCTTTGTGGGGGATAAATAAGAATTAGCAGGTTATTTGAGTGGCAAGAAACATCAAAAAAATAAAGAAATCAATAATACATACAAGTTTATATTTAAACTTGAGTGGCCATATTTTCAAAGATATCATAAAGGGACAATACTGAATAGCAAGCATCTTCTAATTGTTTACTATGTGACAGTCACTAGCCTAAATACCTCATGCACATTATTTCATTTTCAGTTCAGTTCAGTCACTCAGTCGTGTCTGACTCTTTGCAACCCCATGAATCTCAGCACGCCAGGCCTCCTTGTCTATCACCAACTCCTGGAGTTCACTCAGACTCACGTCCGTCGAGTCAGTGATGCCATCCAGCCATCTCATTCTCTGTTGTCCCCTTTTCCTCCTGCCCTAATCCCTCCCAGCATCATTTAGTCCTAAAAAACCTCCAAAACTTGTGATGAACACATGTTTTTTTGAGAAAATTTTAAACATGTTTTGGAAACTTGCCAAAAATTAAATAGAAACTTGCCTAATAATTGTGTATTATCAGGACTGGGACTGAACATAAAGAGTAAGACTCCAAAGATCATACCTATCCTGACATTTATATAGAAGAGGTATAACATGCTTAAGGAGTAGGAGGACATACAACCAGGATATGGGGAGCCCAGGAGTAGATCTTAGAAATAATAAAATGCATTGTGTATTTGAGAAATAAAACACACTTTGTATGGCCTAAGAGTGGAATGCCAGATGAATTATGACAAGTAATGGTGTAAATAAAGACAGATAATTTAAATACTTTTAAGGGCTTCCCTGTGGCTCAGTGGTAGAGAATCTGCCTGCCAATGCAGAAGATGCGGGTTCAATCTCTAGGTCAGGAAGATACTCTGAAGAAGGAAATGGCAACCCACTCCACTATTGTCTGAAAAGTCCCATGGACAGAGGAGCCTGTCAGGCTGCAGTTCATGAAGTCTCAAAGAGTTAGATACAATTTAGTGACAATGCAATGCCAATGTCAATGCAAGACACGGCAAGGAAATTGGGCTAAAAGCAATAATAAGTTCATTTGTAAGTCTTAAGTAGGGAAGTAATATGATTAAATTTGGGATTTAAAAAGATAACACTGGCTGAAGTTAGGTAAACTTAGGTTGGGAAGAAGGAACAAGAAAGAAGGTAAGCATAAAGTTATGTTCCTTTTCTTGTTATTCAATCAGAAGTTGCATAGGCCATGGAAAATATAGCAATCCTAGATTCCTAGAAACGGGACCAACAGGACTTGGACATGAACTGAATGTAGATAAGAGCAGAGGCAGTATGGAGAGCAAATTTTATGCTCAGGATTCAGGACTGGGTAAGGTGATATGATTGGTAGGTGTTCAGGATCCTGCATATTGACAGAAACATGGAACATAAAGGAATCCCTTGGAGACAATAATGCTAAGTTTTGCTCCAGGCATATTCATTTAAGATGCTGGTATAACACTGGGTAGACATTCAGAATTAAAAGACCTTCTTCAAGAAAAAAAGAAAGATCTTTGTAAGTAAGTTTAAGTATTATAGTGGATTTCCCCCCAAAATTCTTTCCATGGGGTTCAGATAGTACCTACTAGGTCTATGAAGTGGATACATGTCATGGGCTAGGCAATGAGTATATGGCATTCTATTCAGCTCTTGCCACCTAGAACCTTTGCAAGGATGGGTGTATGACCCAAGCCACTCCTTCTAAACACACTGCATACATGCAGAGGTTTTTACTGGGACTTGAAAGGTATGCAGTGCAAACCTGGTAGTGCTAGTGTCCTTATATTTTAATGCCTTGCTAAATACTTTGTGACAGTGAAACACAGAGCGGAACCTATGAAAGAGAACTTTGACAGAATCGCAGAACAACTGAATCCAACACTGACTGAATCCACAGGCACCAAGAGTCTCCTCAATTCTGTGAGCCAATTATTTTCTTTTACATTTAGGCTCATTTGAATTATATTACCATGACATGCACCTAACACAGTACCGACAAATGCAGAAATCATTCACATGAGATTATACTTAGACACCACATAATCTTCAAAGAAAGGGAGTGTTTTACCATTGATAAAGATGTCAGAGGAAGCAAAATTGTGAAGTACTAAAATAGTACTGAGAAAAGAGTCTTAGTTGATGATGACAATTTCAAACTGCAAAGATATGATATAATTATTAGAAAGTGGGGTTGTAACCTTTTATTTTTAAAAGGAAAATACTATCTAAAGAAATTTTATTGGTAAGTAGACATAGAATTAGCTGTGTAGACAAAAAAAAAAAAAAATAAATATAGTTTCATGGTAATTGTGCATTTCCACATTTCACCCTTTTTCACTTAATAATCTATCTTTTCATTAGCATTATTAGGATTAAGTGGTTGTGTGCCCGCATGCTAAGCTGCTTCAGTTGTGTCTGACTCTTTGTGACCCCATGGACTGTAGCCCTCCAGGCCTCTCTGTCCATGGATTCTCCAAGCAAGAATACTGGAATGGATTTCTATGCCTCTTCCTGGAGATGTGTATAAGAGACAGCCTTTATTCTCTTGATTAACATAGATGGGTAAGTGTCATAATAAAATGATTTAAAATTTAAAAATTAAATTTTTCTTAAACTATAAAAACTGAGAAGAATTCATGACCTTCACCTGTCAGTTTCTTCCCGCATGATCCAACATTTACCTTTGTCTTACTTCTTTATTTTATTTTACATTTAGACTTTCTGTAGTTTAGGACTTTGCTGCCTAATGAGATTCATCAGTGCTTCTGGATTTTACACATCCAAGATATCCAGATTGTTCTTTTATTCATATCCATCTGGTCAAATGATTATAACCATTTCTTTCCAATGTAGACTCCACAGTGGGATTTACCCTTACCTCTGAGTGTCATTAATATAATGTGCATGATAGGAAAAGCATCTGCAGTTTAAATAGTGATGAAATGTCATAGCAAAAAGTAAACCAAAAAATTTTTAATATTGCCAAAATTTCTATGTTAGTTTACTTATGTGGTCAAAACATTTTTATAACTTCTACCAGGATTGAGTTATTTTGGTAATTGACATATACATGCAACATCTAGAGGGTGAGGGGAGATGAGAACAATATTATATAGAAAAAGAATAAAATCCAAGGGATTATAAAACTAAATAAAGATGGAATTAGTGGAGTTGTCTTATCCCAATAGCCATTTACTCTTTCTTTAATTTGAGGTAGTCTTTAATGTTAGTTCAATTAAGTTTTATTCTAACTCAAATTCATAGATGCACATTGCTGAAAAACAAACTCCTACTGTGACCATCACCTACCATGTTTCAGAGAAATAGTGTGCTTTTGCTTCCTTTTCAACCTAAAGTGCTTTACATGTTTGTCAGTTGTCATTAAAATGGTGTAGGACCTTATGATCCCTTCCACCATGTCCTCAGCCTGCCTTTTGCCACTGCAAAACCTTCAGCCAAATTTAATCAGAAAAGTGAGAAGATGCAAAAGCAAAGAGAAGCAGTCAAACAGGACAAAACAACAAAAGTTTAGTCAGTAAACAAAGTCAGGGACCTTTAGTCCCTTCTCAAAAGCTATAGATAATATTCTGAGCTATATCCCATGAACTGTCTTATTGGTTCTGAAATGCACACCAGGTGGAAGATATTAACTACATAATCAAACTGTAGCCATGACTTCAGTTCAGTAGTTCAGTCATGTCCAACTCTTTGCAACCCCATGAATCACAGCACACCAGGCCTCCCTGTCCATCACCAACTCCCAGAGTTCACACAAACTCATGTCCATTGAGTCAGTGATGCCATCCAGCCAGCTCATCCTCTGTCGTCCCCTTCTCCTCTTGCCCCCAACCCCTCCCAGCATCAGAGTCTTTTGCAATGAGTCAGTTCTTCGCATGAGGTGGCCAAAGTACTGGAGTTTTGGTTTTAGCATCATTCCTTCCAAAGGAATCCCAGGGTTGGTTGGATCTCCTTGCAATCCAAGGGACTCTCAAGAGTCTTCTCTAACATCACAGTTCAAAAGCATCAATTCTTCGGTGCTCAGCCTTCTTCACAGTCCAACTCTCACATCCATACATGACTACTGGAAAAACCATAGCCTTGACTAGATGGACCTTAGTCAGCAAAGTAATGTCTCTGCTTTTGAATATGCCATATAGGTTGGTCCTAACTTTTCTTCCATGGAGTAAGTGTCTTAATTTCATGGCTGCAGTCACCGTCTACAGTGAGCTGAGACAATTCTGAGAACTGGCCTCAACAAAATATGAACAAACCAACCCTGAAAGATGACACTGATCAAACCATTGCATGACCAATTTCAAGATGACCATTCGAGCTGACAGTGCTGTTTTTGAATTTAACCTCCTCCCTCATCTATAAAAGCTCTTCCCACAGTTAGGGGAGTTGACCATTGGACCAGAGTTCACCCCACCACTCTCCACTTTGCAAGCATCCAAAAGAAACCAAACTTTGCTTTCTACCAATTGCCTCTTTATTGGCTTTTGTGAGCAAACACTTTCAGTAACATCATCAATATGTTAAAATCAAAAACAAATGGAGACCAGCCTTGAAAATCCCAAGCAGATTAAACCAGTTTAATCATACAAGCAAAGCTTAATTTATCTTACTTTGTTAGACTAACTTTATCTGTGCCATTTCTTGCTTATGCCTCTGGAAATCAAAAGTAAAACTTTTAACTGTTTCCCAAAATTAATATGAGGAAATTATTAACAAATTTCCTATTTTTTAAGAAAATTCTAATATTATAAGCAATCATTTTTTTTTGAAAGTCCCTCTCTTCTCATTACATAAGCTGCTTCATAACAAGATAACCCTGAGCCCCATTTCATGTTTTGGTTGAGCACTCCTGGGTCTCAAACTCATTTTTTTTTTTGCATATTTACAATAAACCTTTACAAATAATTACTACTTCAGTGCATTAGTTTTAATTCTGTTATTTCTGAACTTTTAACAATATAAAACACAAATGCATGACACTTACCTGAGTTTTTGTGAATATACAACAAATAGATGTGAAGTCTAGTATTTAAATCCTTCTTAACAGAGCTCTCTTCGGGCTGGTCATCGTGGCTTTGACTTTCAGGCCATCAGAAAGGTGAGGAGTTCCCTAAGCAGCTCCCCATACTTGTGTTTTCCCACAAGTGTGATGCCTGAGCAATCTGGGTGCCATCATCCTGGGTCCCGGAGTTACCCTTAGCCTACCTGTTTATAAACTCCATTCAGGCTTAATTATCTCACCTGTCTAAGACATTACATTCAGCTGAGTGATCACTTCTATAACACTCTCAGTCTTTCAAAAGTGATAATTTTATGTATGTATGAACATTAATTTTCAGTTTTATTTATATTCTGGGTAAAAATATAATACATTATTTGGGGAGTTATTTTCAAATTTATAGAACAATTTGATGATGTAGCCTATGCATCCTACATGTAGTATATATACTTTTGAAAATGTATGAGGCATTCATGCACTTAAATTTTGGAATGAAGTATCATGCTCTCGGGTTGTCAAGCATTTCTGCAACTGCATACTAGATTTCTAACAATATTCAGCAATTTCTCTTGACAAAGTGAAGTGGAATTATAAGTGGTAAACTGTGAAACCTTTTTGATATACATAGCTGCTAGGGATATTTTAGGTTAAAAGGCTTAGTTTTCCCCCAGGCAGCAGTATTTTCTCTTTATATATCAGTTTCCTCTTATCTGTTTATTCTGAGTTTTTTTTTCTTTGTCTTATTCAGCCTTGGAACACTCCACAAAAATCAAATGTTGTTGAGAACTTTAATGGATAAAATCATCAGTAGTCTGCTTCTACTCTGAGTACCCATTCTTTGTTCTGCACACAGTCATGTCTGACTCTTTTCAACCCCGTGGACTATATCCTTTCAGGCGTCTCTGTCCATGGAATTTTCATGGCAAGAATACTGGAGCAAGTGGCCATTTTCCTACTCCAGGGGATCTTCCTCACCCAAGGATCAAACCTGTGTCTCTTGTATCTCCTGCATTGGCAGGTATACTCTTTACCTCTGAGCCACCTGGGAAGCTCAGCTGGCTTGTTAGAGTTGCTACAGAAACTTTCTCATTTGTGGGTGAGTGTTCAGTTTGGGTTTTTTTGTAAAGGGACACTAAGAAATGATCAAAGCAATCTTGTTAAATTTAAGAAAATTAGAGAGAAAAATCTTTTCAATATTTTAGTCATTTATCTTCCTAAATACTGTTGTGTACTTCCTTTTAACCACACAAATGTCTAATTAATCAAATATAGTTTCATGGTAATTGTGCATTTCCACATTTCACCCTTTTTCACTTAATAATCTATCTTTTCATTAGCATTATTAGGATTAAGTGGTTGTGTGCCCGCATGCTAAGCTGCTTCAGTTGTGTCTGACTCTTTGTGACCCCATGGACTGTAGCCCTCCAGGCCTCTCTGTCCATGGATTCTCCAAGCAAGAATACTGGAATGGATTTCTATGCCTCTTCCTGGAGATCTTCCTGACCCAAGGATCAAATCCATGTCTCTGGCAGCTCCTGCTTTGCAGGTGTATTCTTTACCAATGAGCCAGAGGGAAGCCCCTAAATTAAGTAGTTAATTGTCAGATATTTAGCTATCTGTCTCTCTCACTTTTACTGATCAGCAGCCTCATAGTTTTACATAGATATCTACAAATATGACATGAAAGTTTCAAAACACATAAAAATTAAGAAATAAATCTATTTTATCATTATTTTAAAACTGGGTTAATTCTTACACTGTTTTTTTTTTATAAAATATAACTGCCTAAATCTAAATATATATGAGATGTATTCCTTCTTTTTACACTTAACCAAAATACTGTCAATGCATTGGATCATTCAAGACTCA
>SJYC01133165.1:0-17066 GCA_006408675.1 Madoqua kirkii
GAGTTATTTTCATAAGTATATACATATTCTACATGTATAAAACTTTTTCTAAATTTATAACCATATATATAATCATAAATAACTTGCATTCTTATTTAGGAAATTATAACTGTATCACAAGTATTTCTGCTTCTAAGAGAATTTTTATAGTTGTCATGGTAAATATGTCTAATAAGTCATTTGTTGATATCATTTACTAAGTTTTTATAATACTACCAAATGCTCTAATTTTTGAGAAAAAAGTTGCTCAATATGCCAGCAAATGTGGAAAACTCAGCAGAGGTCACTGGACTGGAGAACGTCAATTTTCACTCCAATCCCAAAGATAAGTAATGCCAAAGAATGCTCAAACTACCACACAATTGTACTCATCTCACACACTCGTAAAGTAATGCTCAAAATTCTCCAAGACAGGCTTCAATAGTATGTGAACAATGAACCTCCAGATGTTCGAGCTGGATTTTAAAAAGGCAGAGGAATCAGAGATCAAACAGCCATCATCCACTGGATTATCTAAAAAGTATAAGAGTTCCAGAAAACCATCGACTTCTGCTTTATTGACTATGCTAAGGTCTCTGACTGTGTGGGTCATAACAAACTATGGGAAATTCTTTAAAGATGGGAATACCAGACCACCTGACCTGCCTCCTGAAAAATCTGTATCTAGGTCAGGAAGCAGCAGTTAGAATTGGACATGGAACAACAGACTGGTTTCAAATAGGGAAAGGAGTACATCATGACTGTATATTGTCACACTGCTTTTTTAACTCATATGCAGAGTGCATCATGAGAAACACTGGGCTGCAGCAAGCACAAGCTGAAATCAAGATTACCGGGAGAAATATCAATAACCTTAGATATGCAGATGACACCACCTTTATGGCAGAAAGTGAAGAACTAAAGAGGCTCTTGATGAAAGTGAAAGAGGAAGAGTAAAAGAGTTGGCTTAAAGCTCAACATTCATTGGAGCTGAAACTCCAATACTTTGGCCACCTGATGCGAAGAGTTGACTCATTTGAAAAGACCTTGATGCTGGGAAAGATTGAAAGAAGGAGGAGAAGGGGACGACTGAAGATCAAATGGTTGGATGGCATCACTGACTCGATGGACATACGTTTGGGTGAACTCTGGGCATTGGTGATGGACAGGGAGGCCTGGCATTCTGTGGTTCATGGGGGTCACAAAGACTCAGACATGACTGAACAACTAAACTGAACTTGAAGAACTAAAGAGCCTCTTGATGAAAGTGAAAGAGGGAAGTGAAAAAGTTGACTTAAAACTCAACATTCAGATAACTAAGATCATGGCATCTGGTCCCATCACTTCATGGGAATTATATGGGGAAGCAGTGGAAACAGTGACAGACTTTATTTTGGAGGGCTCCAAAATCACTGCAGATGGGGACTTCAACCATGAAATTAAAAGATGCTTTCTCCTTGGAAGAAAAGTTATGACCAACCTAGACAGCATGTTAAAAAATAGAGGCATTATTTTGCCAACAAAAGTCCATCTAATCAAGCTATGGTTTTTCCAGTAGTCATGTATGGAGGTGAGAGTTGGACTATGAAGAAAGCTGAGCACTGCAGAATAGATTCGTTTGAACTGTAGTGTTGGAGAAGACTCTTGAGAGTCCCTTGGACTGCAAGGAGATCCAACCAATCCATCCTAAAGGAAATCAGTCCTGAATATTCATTGAAAGGACTGATGCTGAAGCTGAAGGTCCAATACTTTGGACACCTGATGCAAAGAACTGACTCAGTTGAAAAGACCTTGATGCTGAGAAAGATTAAAGGTTGGAGGAGAATGGGATGACAGAGGATGATATGGTTGGATGACATCATCAACTCAATGGACATGAGTTTGAATAAACTCTGGGAGTTGGTGATGGACAGGGAGGCCTGGCATACTGTAGTCCATGGGATCACAAAGAGTCAGACATGACTGAGCAACTGAACTGAACTGTCTGAATAGAGGTAATTCTACACATTTTTTATGAGTATTAAGTATAATAATGGATATAAATAGCACAATGTCATTACACGATGGTTAACTAATAATATTATTTGAATTTCTATATTTGTGACTAAAATTTTCATAGAAATTTGAAAACAAGATATTCTAATGTGATTTGTAGTAACTGAAAGAGAAAAGTTGAACTAGGCTTTGAAATATTGAAATAATTTAGATAAGTTGTGATTAGGTATTGATATGTTATTATATTTACATTTTCATGTATTTTAAGAATGTACTCCTGAAATCATATGAGAAAATTTATCTTCTCTTCTGAAACTATTGAAGATTTAGCATAAACAGGTTGGTGAACTTAATAGAGTTCCAACTTACAGCTGGCTTGATATATCCCTGCTCTTGAAAGAGAAGGAATAAAGAAGCATATATATTTCTGAAATCAGGACTTTAGGAGACATGAAATAGAAAGCTGTTCTTAAACAGGAAGAAATATTACATATTGCTAACAGAAAAATGTTTAATGTATGCTGTCTTACTTTCAGGATGCTGTAAAAAATTACCATAGCCTGAGTGACTTGTAAACAATAGAAACGTATTTCTCACAGTTCTGGAAGCTGAGAAGTCCAAGAACAAGGCACAGCAGTTTCCATGGCTGGTGAGACCTATTTCCTGATTTTTCAATGATTATCTTTTTTTCTGTGTCCTCATATGGTAGAAGGGTAAGCTAATCTGTGTGGTGTTTGTTTGTTTGATTTTAATTGAGCTTCCTTGGTGGCTCAGACAATCAAGAATCTGGCTGCAATGTGAGAGACCCAAGCTCTGTCCTTGGGCTGGGAAGATCCCCTGGAAAAGGGATTGGAAACCCCTCCAGTATTCTTGCCTGGAGAAGCCCATGGATAGAGGAACCTGACAGGCTACAGTCTATGGGATCACAAAGAGTTGGACACAACTGAGTGGTTAACACTTTCACTTTATTTTAATAAAAAGTTGTTTCTTTATTAATTTTTAAAATTATTATTATAGAAGCTACACCCTCTAGACTTCCTAAAGGCCCTGCCTCTCAATACCATCATTTTGAGGATTAGTTTTCAACATATGAATTTTGGGGCTCACAAACATTGGTGCCCACATATTTTTTTTTAAAGAAAGGAATATGTGTCCACACACAGAGGAAAAGAGAGTTTCACATTTTAGAACAAATCCAAGAATGTAAGACCCAGAGTCATGAAGAAGTGCAGAAGATGGAAAAGGAACTAAATGGTAAAATGCTTTCAATTCAAGGATCAGAATCTTTGTGTGCATGCAGTTTGCATGTGTGCTGTCTCTTCAGTCATGTCCCACTCTGTGTAACCCTTTGGATGGTGGCCAGCCAGGCTCCTCTCTCTATGGGATTCTTTAGGCAAGAATACTGGTGTTGTCCCCATACTCTCCTCCAGAGGATCTTCCTAAACCAGAGATTGAACCTATCTCTTGTTTCCTGTATTGGCAGGCAGATTCTTAACCACTAGCTCCACCTGGGAAACCCATCAGAATCTTAAGAACAAAAATAAAGACAGAATAGGTGTGCAAAGTGCACCATCTTTGCAGTTTTACATACCTAGGTTCAATCAAGACTTTTATGTTAAACAGTGGTGTGTTGTTTGATCTTGTAAAAATTAGTTAATCCTTTAAATTTTTCATAACATTCATTACAATCTAACCAGACAAAGACAACAGAAATAAGCCTGTTGACTGGCAACAATAAGCCTGTGTCAGATTTATTGGCTTGGTGTAATGAGGGTAGAAATTCCAGAGGAATTTTTTTTTTTAATTTGTGTGGAGTCCTTGTGATTCTGGTAGAGCTGTAAATGATGTAGTCCTGCTTTCCCAGTCAAAGCAAGGAGCATCTCATCCTGGGCAAATATTTAGTGTTCTTTTCAGAAATTTGAATGTCCTACATTAAAGAGCACTGCTTTCCTTTCTCTGCGCTACCTGGATATAAAGATCTTGTAAACCTGGAGACTCAGTGGCCAACCTTGGATCACATGGAGAAAGAAGTTTTCAAAATGAAGACAGCACAAAAAGGATGAGTCAAGAAAACATAATCTGTTTATGTTTATATGTTTAAAGGGGGCCTGATTTCTTTATTTTGTAGCTATGAGAAACAATCTATTCTTTTTTTTTCCCTTTTTTAAATGGTGATTTTCAAGAGACTGAAAATTATATATTGTTTTAATGAGGAAGATACATTTGAAGTGCACTTTTGAGAATAAATAATTTCCCAGAATGGAGTAAAGGACATCGACTGAGATATTTGTTCACTTCTGTTGTAAACATACAACTCTTATTTTTAATAACTTGGTAGAAGTCATTAAAACCTTCTAGTGCTCTTAAGTGTATGATAATGTGTTTTAATTTTCATTAGGATATTTGACACATCTTTCTTGTTGCTGTGGGGACCCATGCTTGAGTAACAATCTCTTAAGTTAACTCATATTATCAACTTAAAGGACTCTCTTAACTTTTTGCATTACCAGACTTGGTCTTAGATCCACAATGAGAATTATATGTTCATATAATGTTTTGTTCGTATATGTTTTGTTTCTGTCTTTTCTCTTCTTCAAGTATCAAGTTTCAGTCCTTACCTATTATGGATTCATACTCAAAGCTGATGGCTAGTGATGACTTCCATTTCTATATGTAGGTATAGTAAACTGATTTCTTGACGTTAATAGTAAGCTGTTTGCCCTAATATAAATTCCATTATGTCTATTATTTCTCCTAAATTATGTGAGAGAGTATATACAACCAAGAGAATAAGAGAAAGTGAAAATAATCCTCAGTTTAGAGATAGCCTGAAACAGAAAGAAACTCTAGGTTTTAGACAAAATTGAAAATCATTTGTGACATTATGTCTATCTTCCTTAAATCCCACATAAAGAATTAGTTATTATAAAGCCTAGCTTTCTATCTGATATGTGGTCAAGACATTTGTGTTGAGAGTCTCTAAGACAATTTTCAGTTTTGGAGATTTGCTAGAAATACGTAAATAACTACTTTGGCTAATATTTATTACAGTGAATGAATACAAAGTGAAAGAAACAAAGGGAAAATCCATGTGTGTAAAACTTCAAGACTCTTCTTCCATGGAGACACAGAATATGCTCAATTCTTCCAGCAACAAATTGTGAAAATATGTTTAAAGTATTTATTAAGGAAGCATTTTTGAGACTTTTTATTGGTGGATGGTCATGTACTAAAATTCCAGATTCTCAAAAGGATACTGT
Organism: Madoqua kirkii; assembly: GCA_006408675.1. Classification (NCBI taxonomy): domain Eukaryota; kingdom Metazoa; phylum Chordata; class Mammalia; order Artiodactyla; family Bovidae; genus Madoqua; species Madoqua kirkii. The sequence goes on from SJYC01133165.1 coordinate 5,235, forward strand.
TGTACTGCCTATGACATGTTTTTGTATAAATCATGTTGCACAACTTTCTATTCATCATTTATGGAAAGTTACTGATCATCAGTCACAGTCCTGGATATCTATCAAAGATCAACAATGTTAGTAGTCCTTCTAAGGACAGTTTACTCAGGTCTGCTATGTTAACAGTTTTATGCATTGTTAGTCACTCAGTCATGTCCAACCCTTTGCAACCCCATGAACAGTAGCCTAGATGCCAGGCTCCTCTGTCTATGGAATTCTGCAGGCAAGAATACTGGAGTGGGTTGCCATTTCTTCTCCAGGGAATCTTCCCAATTCAGGGATTGAACCCAGGTCTCCTATGTTGCAGGTTGATTCTTCACCATCTGAATCACCAGGGAAGCCCCTAACTCTTGTGCTTTTCTGATGAAAGATGCTGCAAACAGATCAAAGTGTTAATACAGGAAATTAGAAAGAATGAATAATATAGTCTTGAATGCTAATATCCTTGATAATTCATAGTGTAAACACTAAAGAGAATTAATTGTCTTCATAATGGATAAATAATGGAGCCCTCACAAAAACAGATTTTAAATTTGCATTAATCAGTATATCCCAGACTAGTAATAAATTAAAATTGGACTTTTACACGAGTGATAATTAACCCTGGCTAGGTATCCTCTCTAGTTATGAAATCCAAATATCAGTTGTGTTTTTTTTAACTTCTCAGTTAATTTTTTTTAACTTCTCAGTTAATTATAATGTGTAACCAATGATGAGAAATATGGTTATAAAGAGATTAAACAGATTTTAATAACTGGGATTCAGGAAGCAACATTGCTGAGGTTTGGGTGTTGGGCTTGTACAAGCTTTTTTGGAATATTGCTCCCCTATGGGACAATTTGCCTAAGAAATCTCATAAAAAAGCTTGCTGTATGGGTTCAAAGCTTCTTAGAAGTCTTAATCACTTATTAACATCTTAGACATTTCTGTCTGTTCTTTGTAAGTGTTTTTAGAGGAATTAGTGAAGATATTTTCAAAGAAATGAATCCTCACCACAGGAACTAAGTGTCTTAGGGAGAGAGAAAAATTATAATCAATAAATTTGTAATTGGTGGAAAATGTAGCAGTCTAATCCCAATATGAATCCAATTATGTTAGTAATATTCATTGATTGTTTACTTTGTTCAGGCTTTAGTTGAGATATCTGTGATACTAGCATTAATTGACAACAATTCCTATCATTAGTGTATTTAGGGCTTAGTGTGCTTATAAGCTAATTGGGTCATTGTCGTCCTGACATTAAGACTCCACCTTCTTCCTTGTAGTAGTTTAATATTATTTTTATTTGACTTCAGTTTTTCTCCTAATTGGATCAAAGTTCACTTTGTCTCCATTGTCAATTTTGAGAAATGAAATTCTAAGTGCTGGGTGATAGATTTGATAAGGTGACCACTAACTCAATTTTGCAAACGATTATTCTGATTTTTAAAATCTTTCTTAATGACACCCTTGGGAAAAAAAAGTTTTTTGGTTATCAGAAAGAAAGGGTTGTAAAATGTCAGTAGGCCTCATGGCCATAAGATGATGTAAAACCCCTAACAACTTTTTTCTTTGTAAAGTACCTGATTTTGATAAAGGTCAGGACTGCTGAGCCCCTGTGACTGTATTCATCCCTATGTATAACAAAGGTATATAAGCAAACCTAAAAAATAAAGAAAGGGGATCAGTTTCTGGAAAGACTGATACCCCCATATCGCTTCTTTCTTGCTCCCCATTTTTCTGGCTGAATTATTCAGCCTCTTTTTCTCCACTAATATTTCCTACTACACTATCCATTTCTAATCTCTATATCTGTAATTAAATATGTATTTTTCCAAGGACACCAACTCCGTCTCACCTTTGAATCACCCTGGGTCCATCAGGGCTAGACCCCAGCAAAATACTATGTTTGAATACATGCTGTATGTTTTACAAGTCATAAGAATGGAAAATAAAGTGGTGGTCTACCATTGAAAAATCTGAGTAAGGTACCAAGGATCCTGAAACTAAAGAAGGTAGGGTATAATCATGTTACTTCAGAAGGGAGAGTGCCATCATATTTCAGAAAGGAGAGCACTGGCCTAGACTATTGTAAAAGCACTGCCTTTCTTTCTTTGTTCCCTAGATCTCATTCACAGCATATAACTGTGCCTAAGGAGATAGTAAACACTTGTATTTTCCTAGTAGAAATGAAATGAATGTTTATAGTTTTCAATAGTGGGATGAAATTACATAGAAATAGCTATGTTGAAAACAAACTATGCGTGGCATTTCTAAGTTTAATTACTTTATAGAGGAATTAATATATCAATTTAGTATTAAAGAAGATTATGTATTTTCTAATATCTTATGTCTACATACCAATTTAATGACATATTTGTTTTCTTATTAGTTCAAATTATAATTCACTGGTGCTTCTGCCTAAAATAGGTTGTAAATCAAGGATATGCCTTTATACAACTTTAGGTATGTGAAATAAATAGAAGGAATGACTTTTGAATGTTAACATTTCTATTCACCTTCCCTACTTTACATATTTTGATCAGCTAAGGATCTGTATTGTATAATTACCTTGGATCAATGAATTAAGAATGGGAAAAAAATAATCTGTTAAATTACAATTATCTTCACCTATTTCACTGGTGTAAACTTGTTCAGTGTGAACAAAACATGTTTTCCCACAAACTAACTTATTATCATCATAACCCAAACATTATGACAAAGACTACAAAGCAATACTCCACAGAGTGTCATTGAGTGCCTATGAGTAATACAAGCTGTTAATGTATTTTCTTTTAGAAAACATTTCCATGAACTTCCCTTTCACTATCTTGAGTGAAATGCCTATTTTTTTTTCTAGCAGCAATATAAACCTATATTCAATTTTATAGGCAGTTTAATATATAAAAAAAATCTCTCTTTTTAAAGAGAAAATTCAAAGGTCTCCATCCTTTTAAGAATAACCAATTTCTTTAAAGTTATTCCAAAGTTGTCATTGTTATTTTCTTTAAGGACATTATAAAACTTCAAAGCAATGATAAGACAGCCAAAAAGAACTTCTGAAATGAAGAGTTATAAAAATAAAGCTATTTGGAGTTCTACAGTGTTATAGGACTACTAGGTGTGAAATGTGGTACTTAAAAACAAGCAAAACAACAGGTAGGTAGTGTGAAGTAAAAATGCTACTAAACTGGAAATTATAACAACTATTGTTTTCAGTTCAGTTCAGTTCAGTCGCTCAGTCATGTCCGACTCTTTGCGAGTCCATGAATCACAGCACGCCAGGCCTCCCTGTCCATTACCAACTCCTGGAGTTCACTCAGACTCATGTCCATCAAGTCCGTGATGCCATCCAGCCATCTCATCCTCTGTCGTCCCCTTCTCCTCCTGCCCCCAACCCCTCCTAGCATCAGAGTCTTTTCAAATGAGTCAACTCTTCCCATGAGGTGGCCAAAGAACTGGAGTTTCAGCTTTAGCATCATTCCTTCCAAAGAAATCCCAGGGCTGATCTCTTATAGCCAGATTCCTCTGTATATCATGGTACCTTCTATATTATGACAAAAAATGAAATGGAACATAGGATCTGAAATGACTGTTAAAACAAGTAAAATATCTGTATCTTTAATCTTTCAGCTTTTAATGAAGTGAGGATTCTTTCGAGCATAAAGACATTGCTGCCATTCAAAGGGACTTATTTTCTTGTTCAGTTGCTCAGTTGTGTCTGACTATGATCTCATGGACAGCAGCACGCCAGGCTTCTCTATCCTTCACCATCTCCCAGAACTTGTTCAAACTCATGTCCATTGGGTCAGTGATGCCATCCAACCATCTCATCCTCTGTCATCCCCTTCTCCTCCTGCCTTCAATCTTTCCCAGCATCAGGGTCTTTTCTAATGAATCGGCTTTTTGCATCATGTGGCCAAGTATTGCAGCTTCAGCTTCAGTGGCAGTCCTTCCAGTTAATATATATGATTGGTTTCCTTTAGGATGGACTGGTTAGATCTCCTTGCAATTCAAGGGACTCTCAATAGTCTTCTCCAACACCACAGTTCAAATATATCGATTCTTCAGCACTCAGCCTTCCTTATGGTACAACTCACATCCACACATGACTACTAGAAAAACTCTAGCTTTGACTATATGGACCTTTGTTGGCAAAGTAATGTCTCTGCTTTTTAATATGCTGTCTAGTTTTGTCATAGTTTTCCTTCCAAGGAGCAAGTGTTTTAATTTTGTGGTTGAGGTCAATATCTGTAGTGATTTTGGAACCCAAGAAAATAAAAATAAATAAAGTCTGTCACTGTTTCCCCATCTATTTGCCATGAAGTGATGATAAGTATCAGATGCCAGGGTCTTCATTTTTGAATGTTGAGTTTTAAGCCAGCTTTGTCACTCTCCTCTTTCAACTTCATCTAGAGGTTCTTTAGTTTCTCTTTGCTTTCTGCCATTAAGTTGGTGTTATCTGCTTATTTGAGGTTATTGATATTTCTCCCGGCAATCTTAATCCCAGCTTGTGCTTTATCTAGTTTGGCATTTCCACATGCTATATTCTGCTTATAAATTAAATAAGCGGGGAGCTAATACACTGTCTTGAAGTGCTCCTTTCCAAATTTGGAACCAGTTTGTTGTTTCATGTCTAGTTCTAACTGTTGCTTCTTGACTTGCACAGATTTCTCAGGAGGCAGGTAAGGTGGTCTGGTATTCCCATCACTTTAAGAATTTTCCAGTTTGTTGTGATCCACACATTCAAAGGCTTTAGCAAAGTCAAGCAGAAGTAATGCTTTTCTGGATTTCTGTTGCTTTTTCTATGAGCCAACAGATGTTGGCAATTTAATCTTTGGTTCCTCTGCTTTTTCTAAATTCATCTTGAACATCTGGAATTTCTCAGTTCACATACCATTGAAGCCTGGCTTGGAGAATTTTGAGCATTACTTTGCTAGCATGTGAAATAAGTGCAACTGTGAGGTAGACTGAACATTCTTTGGCATTGCCCATCTCTGGGATTGGAATTAAAACTGGGACTTATACTATATATTTTTCATTATATATATGCTCTTGAGAGAGAACTGGGGATGGTCTTTATCCTTGCCTCTTGTACAATGTCATGAACCTCCATCCATAGTTCTTAGGCACTATGTCTATCAGATTTGATCCCTTGAATCTATTTGTAACTTCTACCATGTAATCATGCATCATGGCATCCAGTCCCATCACTTCAGGGCAAATAGTTAGGGAAACAATGGAAACAGTGAGAGATATTACTTTCTTGATCTCCAAAATCAATGCAGATGATGACTGATGCTGGGCAAGATTGAAGGTGGGAGGAGAAAGGGATGACATGACAGAGGATGAGATGGCTGGATGGCATTACCAACTCAATGGACATGAGTTTCAGTAAGCTCCGGGAGTTGGTGATGGACAGGGAAGCCGGTGTGCTGCAGTTCATGGGGTCACAAAAAGTCGAACACAACTGAGTGACTGAACTGAACTGAGAGGGAATTAACTATAATTTAAATTTCAATTAACATTTTCATTTATATCCTTTTTAAATAGTAATATTAAAATTTTCATTTATTTCTACTAGTATTTTACCTTTATTTCTTTGAGATCAATCACATCTTAGACTAACTTTATATTTGAGTTAGAATTATTTGTGTAATACTTGTTTCACCACAGTTTTTAACTGTTTTCCCAAGCATCACTTCCTTTTCATATTCTCAAGGATGTATTCAGATATTCAGAGGTAAGGTGAGGTGAGGTGAAGTCGCTCAGTCGTGTCCGACTCTTTGCGACCCCATGGACTGTAACCTACTAGGCTTCTCTGTCCATGGGATTCTCCAGGCAAGAATACTGGAATGGATTGCCATTTCCTTCTCCAGGGGATCTTCCCGATCCAGGGATTGAACCTGGGTCTCCCGCATTGGAGGCAGACGCTTTAACCTCTGAGCCACCAAGGAAGCCTCAGATATTCAGAAGGTAAGTTTTATTACATGCACACACACATACATGCATACTCTTTTTGCTGTACAATTTTTGGAATAATTTTCCCAATTGATGTTCATTTCATATTCTTTCTGATACTCTGTTGTCTAAAAGATAACACTATTATGTTCTCAAATTTATTTATATTTGCCTTTATTGTTAGTAATTGGGAAAAATTACTTATATCATCTATGATTTTGTTGTTGTCTAGTCGCTAAGTCATGTCTGACTTTTTTGCAACCCCGTAGACAGTAGCCCACCAAGCTCTTCTGGCCATGGGATTTCCCAGGCAAGAACAGTGGAATCAGTTGCCATTTCCTTCTCAAGGGGATCTTCCAGACCCAAGGATCAAACCTGCATCTCCTGCATTGGCATGCAGATTCTTTACCACTGAGCCACCAGGAAAGCCTCATTTCTTGGTTTGAGTGAGGTGAGGTGAGGTGAAGTCGCTCAGTCGTGTCCGACTCTTTGCGACCCCATGGACTGTAACCTACTAGGCTTCTCTGTCCATGGGATTCTCCAGGCAAGAATACTGGAATGGATTGCCATTTCCTTCTCCAGGGGATCTTCCCGATCCAGGGATTGAACCTGGGTCTCCCGCATTGGAGGCAGACGCTTTAACCTCTGAGCCACCAAGGAAGCCTCAGATATTCAGAAGGTAAGTTTTATTACATGCACACACACATACATGCATACTCTTTTTGCTGTACAATTTTTGGAATAATTTTCCCAATTGATGTTCATTTCATATTCTTTCTGATACTCTGTTGTCTAAAAGATAACACTATTATGTTCTCAAATTTATTTATATTTGCCTTTATTGTTAGTAATTGGGAAAAATTACTTATATCATCTATGATTTTGTTGTTGTCTAGTTGCTAAGTCATGTCTGACTTTTTTGCAACCCCGTAGACAGTAGCCCACCAAGCTCTTCTGGCCATGGGATTTCCCAGGCAAGAACAGTGGAATCAGTTGCCATTTCCTTCTCAAGGGGATCTTCCAGACCCAAGGATCAAACCTGCATCTCCTGCATTGGCATGCAGATTCTTTACCACTGAGCCACCAGGAAAGCCTCATTTCTTGGTTTAGTAACAACTAAATAATAACCTTTTACATTCATGTGTCACTCTGAAATTATGAAAAGTTCTATGACTTTCTAGACTAATTATCCTCTGAAATTAAACTAATAAAATACAACTGTTATCTATTTAATTTCCAAATATATGTGGCTTTTAAATATATTTGATATTATTTTCCCATTTTGATATTAATCTTTCACATAAATGCTTTCTTCTCTGTAATCGCTCTCTGTGTTTTTGCAGTCTTCTAACTTTATTTAGGCTTTCAATGGCTAAGTCAAAGATCTACCTTTAAAATATCTGACAGGATATACCACTTTTTATCTACATAAATATTTTGCTCTTTTGAACTTGAGAAGTTTGACAAGTACTTATTTCTCTGTAGGATATAGGGATTTTTTTTTTTACATTTTATTTATTTTTTTTATTTTACTTTACAATACTGTATTGGTTTTGCCATACATCAACATGAATCCACCACAGGTGTACACGTGTTCCCAATCTTAACAGAAATGGCTAATACCAAAAATTTCCCATTTGCTTCCCGGTTGACCTAAAATAATCCAATCTGAAGCATTTATATATCACAGGTGTGGGGGTGGTGGTTTTGTCATGTCCACCTCTTGGGACCCCATGGACTGTAGCCCACCAGGCTCCTCTGGGGTTTGCCAGGCAAGCATACTGGAATGGGTTGTCATTTCCTTCTCCAAGGGATATTTCTGACCCAAGGATGGAACTGATTTCCTGACCACTTGTCTCCTGCATTGCAGGCAGTCTCTTGCATTGCAGGTGGATTCTTCACTGACTGAGCCACCTGAGAAGCCCGTATCAGAGGTAAAGAATTGCTATCTGCCAAAGTCTTTTGCAAACTAGTATTGAGTCTTTTACTTGTACTTCCTTATCTTTTGGTTTTTAAAGATTGACCAAATTCCTTTCTGTTTATTTATTCGTCTCTACTGACTGAATTTCATTTTGGTAGGAATGTCCTTTTGGTACTTTCTATTTCTCTGTCTTCCTGACTACTTCCTGTGGCATGAATCCTGCAGCTCTGCTTTTTCTGATTTTAGTTTTCCTAATCTGACTCTACCTAACTGCCACGCCTCACTCTGATAAGAACAAATTACCCCAACCTGTATTTTCCATTATATCCACTACTGACATCAATAATCATACCGATGACAGTTCGTGCACCCATGCTAAGTTGTTTCAGTTGTGTCTGACTCTTGGTAACCCTATAGACTATTGCCTACCAGGCTCCTCTGTCCATGGCTGCCATGCCCTCCTCCAGGGGATCTCCCCAAGCCAGGGATCCAACCTGCATCTCTTATGTCTGCTTCATTGGCAGACAGGTTCTTTACTACTAGCACCACCTGGGAAGCCCACTGATGACAGTTAAATATTCCTAGTTAGAAATGTCAGTATGTTTAGCTATGTTGGACTGAATATACATTTTTTCTCTGAAACAGAATTTGTTTATATGTTGAATATATAAACATTTTTATATGTGTATAGTTAGTTATTAGCATTACATATAGCCATAGATGTACATATATTTCAAATATATGAATGCATGTACATGTACATGGGCTTACCAGGTGGTTCAGTAGTAAAGAATCTGCCTGCCAATAGAGAAGATATGGGTTTAATTCTTGGGACAAAAGATTCCCTGGAGAAGGAAAGGCAACCTCCAGTATTCTGGCCTGGAGAACTCCATGGACAGAGGGCCCTTGGACACTAAACAATTCATGTATGTGTATATATGTACTTTATCTCCCATTTCTGTCTACCCATATATGAGGCAGATAAAGTAAGATTAATTGTACTATTTATACCTATATTTATTTGCTTTTCTAAATTAAAAAAATGATATGGCTTTATGATAGTAAATACATCTATAACTAACTTTAATAGCAGCTGCAGAATGTTTCATTTTGCTATACTATATTATGCAACTGAATGCTTATTTTCAAATGTGAAAATACATGAAGCAATATCTGATAGAACTGACTGGAAAATAAATAATTCATCAGTAACAGTTCTAGGACTCAACAGTGCAAATTCTAGTACTCAACACCACAACTCAACAGTGCAAATAAGCAAAAAAAAAGGTATAAAAATAAAAGATAGTAATAATACTATGTACCAACTAGATAACTAGATGTAATAGACATCTATAGAGCACACCAATTAATAATAGAGCACATTCTCTTCGAGTTCACATGGGAGAGTTTCCAAGATAAATCATTTTGTATATACAAAATCATTATCTGCAAAAACAAATAGCTTGACTTTTCACTTCTTTTATTCCAAGTGAAGGCTGTTTCTTTTTCATAACTAATTTTCCTGGCTATACACTGAACTAAAATGTTTAATAGGACTGGTGAAAGAAGACCATAGAATATAATCAGAGAACATACCTTGTATGATTTCAATCTTTTCAAATTATTAAGACTTTTTTATGACTTCATATATGATCTGTCTTGGAAACTCTCCCATGTGAACTCGAAAAGAATGTGCTCTATTATTAATTGGTGTGCTCTATAGATGTCTATTACATCTAGTTGGTACATAGTCCGTGATGTTATCCAGCCATCTCATCCTCGGTTGTCCCCTTCTCTTCCTACCCCCAATCCCTCCCAGCATCAGAGTCTTTTCCAAGGAGTCAACTCTTCTTATGAGGTGCCAAAGTACTGGAGTTTCAGCTTTAGCATCATTCCTTTCAAAGAAATCCCAGGGCTGATCTCCTTCCGAATGGACTGGTTGGATCTTCTTGCAGTCCAAGGGATTCTCAAGAGTCTTGTCCAACACCACAGTTCAAAGGCATCAATTCTTTGGTGCTCAGCCTTCTTCACAGTCCAACTCTCACACCCATACATGACTACTGGAAAAATCATAGCCGTGACTAGACGGACCTCAGTTGGCAAAGTAATGTCTCTGCTTTTGAATATGCTATCTAGGTTGGTCATAACTTTCCTTCATGTGTCTTTTAATTGTGTCTTTTAATTTCATGGCTGCAGTTACCATCTGCAGTGATTTTGGAGCCAAAAATAAATAAATAAATAAATAAAGTCTGACACTGTTTCCTCATCTATTTCCCATGAAATGATGGGACCAGATGCCATGATCTTTGTTTTCTGAATGTTGAGCTTTAAGCCAACTTTTTCACTCTCCTCTTTCACTTTCATCAAGAGGCCCTTTAGCTCCTCTTCACTATCTGCCATAAGGGTGGTGTCATCTGCATATCTGAGGTTATTGATATTTCTCCCAGCAATCTTGATTCCAGCTTATGTTTCTTCCATCCCAGCATTTCTCATGATGTACTTGGCATATAAGTTAAATAAGCAGGGTGACAATATACAGCCTTGATGTACTCCTCTTTCTATTTGGAACCAGTCTGTTTTTCCATGTCCAGTTCTAACTGTTGCTTCCTGACCTGCATAAAGTTTCTCAAGAGGCAGGTCAAATGGTCTGGTATTCCCATCTCTTTCAGAATTTCCCACAGTTTATTGTGATCCACACAGTCAAAGGCTTTGGCATAGTCAATAAAGCAGAAATAGATGTTTTTCTGGAACTCTCTTGCTTTTTTGATGATCCAGTGGATGTTGGTAATTTGATCTTAGTAATGCATAATTAGAATTTAAATTAAAGTGTACCAAAACACTGTACTATGTTCAATAGCATCCCCAAATATTTAACATTTAAGGATATCTAACTAAATATTTAAAATATGCATGTGTGCTCAGTCACTCAGTTGTGTCTGACTCTTTGCTGCTCTATGGATTCTATCTCACCAGGCTTCTCTCTCCATGGGATTTTCCAGGCAAGAACATTGGAGTGGGTTGCCAATTCCTCCTCCAGAGGATCATCCCAACTCAGTGATTGAACCTGTCTCCTGCATCTCATGCAGATTCTTTACTACTGAAGCATCAGGGAATCCCCAAATATGCAAAATATTTGAAGTTAAATAAAAATATCAGTGAATAAGTAAATATAGAAATATGCCACATTTTCAATATCAGTAGAATAAATTCTCTTTGAATTTATCTGCCAGTTCATTGCAACCACAATCTAAATCTCACAAAATTTTTGTAGACTTGACCTTTATTTGAAAATTGACATGGAAAAGGGAAGAGTCTATAATAATAGCAAGACAAAAGAAGAAAAAATTTAGAGGACTAATATTACTTGATTTCTTGATTTAATAAAAAGCCACAGTAATCATGACAATGTGATAGTAGCACAAGCACATAGATTAATGGAGAAATTCAGAAAGAGAAATTTAAATATATGTCACGTGATTTACAACCAAAATCTCAGATTATTTAAATTAAGAGTCTTTTCTACTATCATTGCTGGAACACTAATATATGAAAGAAAAAGTCAAATCCAAAGTGAGAAAAAAATTCTTAAGTTCATACTTCTCATTATATACAATGAAGATTTCTAATGTTTGCCCCATCATTCTAACCAATATTGTCAGATGACCAAATATGCAGTCTGTTCCCAAGCCCCAATTTTATGTATATATGTATGTGTTATATTTGCTCTTGAGCGCCCCTAAATGTGACAGATTGACTATTTCAGCTTTCTTCTAATTTACTCATAAAATAGTCAATATAGAAATTATAGCATCCTCCTTTGATATATATTACAGTGAACACATACTGTTAAATTTTTTAATGTCCTGCTGAAAATATTTAGAAATTTTAAACAAGTAGTATTATACTATCTAACTTCTCTTTGTTTAAATATA
>SJYC01133172.1:0-14371 GCA_006408675.1 Madoqua kirkii
TGCTCGGAGCTGGTACACTGGGATGATCCAGAGGGATGGGATGGGATGGGGAGGGAGGTGGGAGGGGGCTTTAGGATGGTGAGCACATGTACACCCATGATGGATTCATGTCAAGTATGGCAAAACCACTACAATATTGTAAAGTAATTAGCCTCCAATTTAAATAAAGTGAACAAAATAAATTCGTTTGCTGCTGCTGCTGCTAAGTCACTTCAGTTGTGTCCGACTCATGTGGGACACCATAAACGGCAGCCCACCAGGCTCCCCCATCCTTGGGATTCTCCAGGCAAGAACACTGGAGTGGGTTGCCATTTCCTTCTCCAATGCATGTAAGTGAAAAGTGAAGGTGAAGTTGCTTAGTTGCATCCGACTCTTAGCGACTGCATGGACTGCAGCCTTCCAGGCTCCTCCATCCATGGGATTTTCCAGGCAAGAGTACTGGAGTGGGGTGCCATTGCTTTCTCTGCAATTTCTTTGCTAAAAAGGGCCTAATCAATGTTGGCTTTGTGACCTCCAAAAACACCATCGTTTTCCTTCCTTTCTTCCCTCCTTCCTCCCCCCTCTTTCTTTCCTTTTCTGTTTTATTACACAATTGTTAAAGTTTGCTTTCCATTTATTGTTATTACAGAGCACTGGCTCTATTCCCCATGTTGTACAGTCCATCCTTGAGCTCATCTTACATCTAACACGGTGTGCCTCCTGCTCCCCCACTTTTGTATTGTCCCTCCCTCTTCCCCTCCCTGCTGGTAACCAGTAGCTTGTTCTCTATATCTGTGAGCCTCCACTTTTGTTATATTCTCTACTTTGTGGTGTTTTTAGATTCCTAAGTGATACCATACAGTATTTGTCTATCTCTGTCTGAGTTAACATCAACTTCCATGTTGCTGCAAATGTCAATATTCTATTTTTTTCATGGGGCATCTTCTTTCTATGCCTTTTTAGCAATGGCACTGCCACCCCACACATGACATGGGCTCCCCAGCTAAGTTTCCATCTCTGTACTCACACAGAGAAGCACCAAGTCCACTTCCTCTTCTCCCATGGGAACTATATCCTCTAGTTTCAGGTCGCTGACATGCCACTCCCCAGGACACACATGACAGGCATAGATCAGGATCTGTCAGAAACAAATCCTCCCTTGTGGGATGAGAACAAGGGTCCCAGAGGATCATGGGGGACCCAGAGGGAGGAGCGCATTGTGTGATATGGCAGGGGCTGGGAATGTCATTGTGGTGGGCAAGTGGGCAAGTGGGTGTACCCAGATGCAGAGGACCAACGATGCCTCAGTGGTACCCCTTAACGACCTCTCTGTGCCTGAGATATCTACTCTGGTCCACTGCTTTTGTGAGGATGGTTGCATCGCTCCCAGCCTCAGGCCAGTCACCATGAGCCTGAACTTGCTCAACTGTTGGACCACAACTCTCCAGGATGAAATATGATTGCTGCGGTGGGGTCCCTTTGGGCCTCTTCAAAAGGGGCGATTGATGTTGGGGTTCTTGGCTGCCAAGGGAGGGCTCGGGGCCTGATCAGTCCCATGCTGACCTTCCCCATGCAGCCAGCAGATCCGTAGGTCCTGCCATGAGACATAAGTGACAAGACATAGAGCTTGTGAGGGGAACACCAATGAGGCCTGAAGGCAGATCTGTACTGAGGCGAGGACCCTATCCTTTTCCAGAAGGGCAAGCTCAGGCTGATGCAGCCTGGATGCAGAGCCTGGATTCAGGTCATGTGAATAGCAGGTGACAGGCTGAGACTGGAGGCTTGGGGCTTCATGTGTCCTAGGCTCATTCAGAGAAGTTCTGTTTCCAGCATGCAAGGCCCAGGTGATTCTCACAGAGGCAGGCTGAGTCATCATCCTTCCCTGGGTCCTGTTGCTCACAGAGATCCTGGGTCTTCCTCGGTGTGACTATGAGGATTCAGGGTGATGGGGCCCTGAGACTTGCAGCCACATTGGGGCCATCCGAGACGTCACAGGAAGCAGGTGACCCAGCAGGCGAGGAGGCTGCTTTCTTCAGTGGGGAGGCAATGGAGGAAGGAACGGCCCTGGAGGGGGGAAAGGTGTTGCTGTCCGGCAAGTGTTCCAGCTGCTGGTGGAAGACATCATTGAGGAGGTTGAAGTGGTGGCGGCAGAGGAGCAAGAGAAGCTGTCCTCACAGGACTGGGAGGAGAAGCTGGAGGAGCAGGGCCAGGAACATTCAAGGACAGGAGCCTCAAGCAACCAGCCCCCACTGGAGGCACTGGAGGCACTGGAGGACCTGCAAGTGGAGATGAGCTCTGCAAATGAGAAAGACCCCAAAGCCTGTCTTCAGATCCAGAGGAAGGACCATCAGAGGAGAAAGCGTCCCTTGAGTCAGAGAAGTGCCATCATCCAGGGCATCCAAGGCTTGTGAGCCAAAGCTGTATCCTTAGTGTTGCTTCTCAGAGGTCAGATGCTCAGGAGGATGAGAAGGAACAGGAGCAGGAGGAGGGGTGGGCATGAGGGAACCTGCCAGCTGAGTGGAGGCCAAGGGAATTGGGGGGCAATGAATTGGGGTTCGTGGGAGCTGTGATCTCAACAGCCACAATGCCAGCAGAGCCTGGGAATCTTTCTACCTGTATGTGTCTGAGCAAATGACTATGGGAGGCTCAGTTTGGCTCACATCTGAATAGAAGCCACACACTTTGGCAGGGAATGGATGTCATCACTGACTGGAGACAGTGTGCCAGATGACGCCAGTACATCTATGTGACCCCTTGTGAAGACAGGGTGCAAGGAAAAGAACCAGGTCTCTCTTGCTAAATGCACAGACACTGGCACTTGTGCATGGAGAACACATGCTGCAGGGACTGCAGATCCTGAAGTTTCTGGCAACTGACACGACACTTCCCAGGACATACATGCCAGGCATACATCAAGTGTGGTCAGAAACAGATCCTCCCTTCAGGGATGTTGACAAGGGTCCCAGAAGACCACAGGGGACCCATAGGGATGAAAGCATCACCTGGTTTGGCAGGGGCTGAGGATGTCGGTGTGGCATCTGGGCAAGTGGTAGTACCCAGTTGCAGAGCACCAGTGATGCCAAAGTGGTACTCCTATACGACCTGTCTGTGCCTGAAGTACAGGTGGTCCTGAAAGGAAACAATTACTCCCAAAAGATAGTACTTACAGATGTCTGTTCCAGTGCCCTTGCTCTACCCAAGACTAAGTCTGTTACTTGAGACTCTTCCTTCCCGGTATGTGGCATGATTGGTTCCTTGATTTCAAACAGATTATGAAGCACCGCCAGATGCCCGTCATGGTCAGTGACAGAGATGAAGACTTGCTTATCTCCATGATGGCTTTGAAGGGCAGAGAGAGAGCCTCTGGACAGGTGGGTTGGGTTGGAGGATCCTATGACCCAGGTGTGTGCATTCGCCGTGAGCCTTTGGAAAGGAAAAACGGAAGATGCTGATGCCTGCCTGGCAGGCAAGCTGCGAACCCTAGAAGCTTGTGTACCTTCAATTTTTCCATCCTGCCGGTCCTGGCAGGGGCTGGAATGAGGCCATCCCCAGTCCCGCTGTAAGCTAGTATTTTCCCTTTGGGAAAACCCATATGTCATGAACAGAGAGATAATTAAGGAGTACCACTTTGGCATTGCTGGTGCGACCTGACTCCCAGGGTGGTGTGGTTGGTGGGAGAGGGAGTCAGATGCACTGCCTACCTAAATCTTTCCTGTCTCCCCTGTCCTCCTTCAGGATATAGGGCATGTACATCCTCTCCGGTCCACTGCTTCTGTGAGGATAGATGGAGTGTCCAACCTCAGGCTGGACACCAGCACCATGAACTTCCTCAACTGGTTCTTGGGTCACAAATCTCCAGGATGTAACTGGATTGCTGAGGTGGGGTCCATCTGGGCCTCCCCAGAATAAATGATATGTGTTGTGGTTCTTGGCTGCCCATGAGAGGGCTTGGGGCTGGTCATCCATAGGCTGTCCTCTGCTGTGCAGCCAGCAGATCATTGGCGAGGGCCTGTGAGTCAATCCCCTGCAGTATCACCCCCAGGAGGAAGGTCCTGTCATAAGAGGTAAGTGACAAGACACAGAGGTTGTGAAGGGGTCAGGAGGTGAGGCCTGAAGGCAGATCAGTGTAGAGGCCAGGACCCTCTCCTCTCCCCAGTGGGGAAGCTCAGGCTCATGCAGCCTGGATTCAGAGCCTGGATTCACTTCATGAGGGAAGCAGGTGACAGGCTAAAAGTGGAGTCTTGGGGCCTTCATGTGTCCTAGTCTCATTTGATTATAGCACGTGAGACCCAGGTGCTTCTCACAGAGGCAGGCTAAATTAAGCACTTTGGTGGGCATCATTCTTTCCTGGGTCCTCTGCTCATGGAGACCTGGGTATTTATCAGTGTGAGCCTGACGATTCAGGACGATGGAGCCCTGAGACCTGCCAGCGTGCTAGGGCCGTCGGGGATGTCGCAGGCAGCAGGTGGCCCACCAGTCGAGGAGGATGCCTTCTTCAACGGGAAGGCAGTAGAGGAAGGAGTGGCCCTGGAGGAGGATGAGGTGGTGCAGTCCAGCAAGTGTTCCAGTTGCTTGTGGAAGACCATTGAGGAGGTTAAAGTGGTGGTGGAGGAGGAGCAGGGGAAGCTGCCCTCACAGGAGCAGGAGGAGAAGCTGGAGGAGCAGGACTAGGAACATCCAAGTACAGGAGCTTCGAGTGACCAGCCCCCACTGGAGGCGCTGGAGGCATTGGCGGCCCTGCAGGTCACTCTGCTGAACCCCTAACCACCACCCAGAACCCCGCTGGGACCCCCTGGGTGGGCACCTTCCATTCTTCCCAGGGATTGGAAGGACACATGGCTCCTGGCCCTTGCCAGGGCAGGGTAGTATGGTTAGAATAACCCACTTTATTTAACTTTGTAAATAAGTATACTTACTCATAGAGAAAATCTGTTCATGTCAGACATGAAGTGATAACTGCTTGTGGGTGGATGGGGAGCTTCTCTGCCTTCTCTGGGATTCCCTAGGACACTGAGGCAGTGTAGCCTTGGTTCTTGGGCGTTGCCCTGCTGCACAGCCATCCAGGCCCTGCTCACCATGATCTGAGACAGCACTGAGCACACAAACCCAGGGACCAGCCGGGGGCCCCTCTGACCTGTCCCTTCCCCTCTCCAGTTGCACAAACCTGGATGACCGCTGCCCTAGGCTCCTGCCACCAGGCCAGATGAAGGCACTCACTGGCAAGCTGTCCTCTGACACTGAGGGTTACTGGTAGAAGTGGGGCCAGGAGAGCTTCTACCCATACGTGGGCATGAGGGCCTTATGGGTGGAGCCCTGATATGCACTTGCCTCACAGGCTGGTCCTGCCCCCCCCCAATCCCAGTGGGCACCTACTCTGAGCCCCCAGCCTTGACCACTCCACAACCATGCCACCTAACCCCACAGGCTGACTCATCCCCTGTGGACAGAGGCTCACTAGAGCCCCTCCAGTTCCCTGTCCCCTTGACCTAACTTGTTCAGGGTGTCTTAACCCTTGGGAACCTCTTGGCCCAGGGGCCCCTCCAACTGAGTGCTTCCTCTGGGGAGGCCTCAGACCCACCCATAGTGCCCCAGCTGGCCTTGGGGCTCCTGTCCACTGACTTCAGTCCTGGGATGCTAGGCCCAGGCCAGCACTGGGCCAGGCTGTGTGCACTCCCAGTGCCCCATCTGCCTGCAGGTCATTTTCACCATCACAGACAAGACCCACAAGTTCCATGGGCTACTGCTGCTGAGCCCGTGGTCTTACACCACATACTGAGGGAGCTAGTGGCTGACTGGCAGCCAGCCTGTGAGCCTGGACATGGTGCTACGGCAGACCGAGCCACCCGTAAGCAGCAGAGTGGGCGTGTTCCTCATGGGCATGAGGACCACACTTTCTCTGGGACATTCTGGCCACATGTCATAGGGGCAGGTGTCACTCAGGCTTCAATAAAGTTGCTGCTGGAGCCTACAAGGTGGCTACAGTCACAAGGCAAGGTCGACAGGAGCTGCCCCAGGGGGATGGGTGGGGAGGTGTCAGCACAAGCGTGGGCTAGGGGAACCACTGTGGGTTTTTGGAGACTTCTCCACATAGCCACACACACAAGGACACATAGCTGACATGAAAAAAATGAAGTCTTCCACACTTTCTTTAGGAATTTGCCATGAAGTGATGGGACCAGTTGCCATGATCCTAGTTTTCTGAACGTTGAGCTTTAAGCCAACTTTTTCACTCTTTCATTTTCATCAAGAGGCTCTTTAGTTCCTCTTCACTTTCTGCCATAAGTGTTGTGCCATTAGTATATCTGAGGTTATTTATATTTCTCCCCAGAATCCTGATTCCAGCTTGTGCTTCATCCAGGCCAGTATTTCTTATGATGTACTCTGCATATAAGTTAAATAAGCTGGGTGACGATATGCAGCCTTGACATAATCCTTTTCCTATTAGGAACCAGCCTCTTGTTCCATGACAAGTTCTATCTGTTGCTTCCTGACCTGCATATACATATCGCAAGAGGCAGGTCAGGTGGTCTGGTTTTCCCATCTCTTTCAGAATTTTCCAGTTTATTGTGATCCACACAGTCTAAGCCTTTGGCCTAGCCAATAAAGCAGAAATAGAGGTTTTTCTGAAAGTCTTGCTGTTTTGATGACCCAGGGGATGCTGGCAATTTGATTGCTAGTTCCTCTGCCTTTTGTAAAATCAGCTTGAACATATGGAATTTCAGAGTTCACATGTTGTTGAAGCTTGCCCTGGAGAATTTTGAGCATTACTTTGCTACCTTGTGCAATGAGTGTAATTGTGTAAAAGTTTGCACATTCTTTGACAGTGCCTTTCTTTGGGATTGGAATAAAAACTGACCTTTTCCTGTCCTGTGGCTACTGCTGAGTTTTCCAAATTTGCTCACATATTAAGTGCATTACTTTCACAGCATCACCATTTAGGATTTGAAATAACTCAACTGGAATTCAATCATCCCCACTAGCTTTGTTCATAGTGATGCTTCCTAAAGCACACTTAGCTTTGCATTCCAGGATGTCTGGCTCTAGGGTGATTCGAAGGTGAGACAGAGTCGGTGTCCTTGGAAAAAACTTAATTAATTACAGATAGAGAGGGATTAGAAAATTATCAGAGAAAAAGATGCTGAATAACTTGGTTTACATGTAATACCGGTCACCACCTAAGTAGGCCGCAGGCATCTTCCTGTTCTCCCGAAGGAGAGGAGGCACTGAGGTCCCCCAGTCCAATCTTAGAAGCCCAGGCAAAATTAGCAGGCTTGATGAGTACCCATGCACCAGATGGGAATTTGGCCAGAAAATAGTAGGAGAGAAAAAGATGGTGAATAACTTGGTTTATGTGGGATACCAATAAAATTCCAAGACAAGGAATTTGCACCATCTACATTGGGCCACCAGCACCACTTGAGGCTCAGAAGATGCCCCTCCTTGGGCTCCTTCTTGCATGGACTTGAAAGCCAGGACAGGTAAGTAGACTTGGATGGCACCCACGGTCCTGATGGGAATTCAGCCAGAAAAATGGGGAGCAAGACAGAATGACATAAAGGAATCAGTCTTTCTGGAAACTGATCCAATTTCTTTATGTTTAAGTTTGCTTATATACTTTTTGTTACACATAGTGATGAATACAGAGTCACATGGGGGTCAGCAGTCCTGACCTTTATAAAAATCAGGTACTTTACATAAAAAAGGTCTTACGGGTTTTGCATCATCTTCTGGCCATTAGGCCTGCTGACATTTATGGGGAGCAAGACAGAATGACATAAAGGAATCAGTCTTTCTGGAAACTGATCCAATTTCTTTATGTTTAAGTTTGCTTATATACTTTTTGTTACACATAGTGATGAATACAGAGTCACATGGGGGTCAGCAGTCCTGACCTTTATAAAAATCAGGTACTTTACATAAAAAAGGTCTTACGGGTTTTGCATCATCTTCTGGCCATTAGGCCTGCTGACATTTTACGACCCTTTCTGACAACCAAAAAACTTATTTTTTCCAAGGGTGTTTTTTTGTAAATCAGGCACCACCCTCCAAATAAAGTTGCATTCTTATAGGGTGAAGGTGTAGTGAGTTACAATCAAGAAAGGAATTTATTTAACCCAAGGTTAACATGATCAATCTTAAAGATTAATACTTATTTCTCCTATATGCTAGTTATATTTATTATAAAGGCAAGGAATATGGAGATTTAGCAGCAAACATCAACCCAACAGATAAAAACCCTTCATCAATGTTCCCCTTAAGATCTATTTAGTCTTAAGGTAGTGATAAAGTTACATTTTTACATAGCAAGGACACAGTGATTTATAACAAAGTACAGTAATCTATTACGAAAGAAAAAAATTGTTAACTCAAAAAGTTTAATATTGCTACCATCAAAAACTACTATATTTCCTTTTCTATATTCCAAATACATTGATTAATATGTTTCCAGTTGCCTAAGGATATGGAGGCCTGGCGTCAATCACTGACTCAACAATGAGAAAAGCCGTATGCTAGCTAAGACTCTCAAAATACGTCAAAACTCTCTGTGCTGTTTATGATTGAGAGGTAGTAAACAATCATGTGCATAGTGGCAGGAGTATGGATAATCCTGTCACACAAGCTAGTTTGCCAGCAAAGAGGTTTGACCTGAGACACCCTTGTCCCACCCAGGGCAGGGAATTAGCAGCAATTATTGGCACAACAAATGAAAAACCCTTCACCAATATAATTCCTAACCAACCCACTATGTTAATAATTTCTAGCTTCCCCAAAGAATTTGCCTTTAGTAAATCTAAAACATCTTGTGCCTCTCATGGTCAGGAGGCTGTAAACAATCACCTGTGGCCAGACGGACCTATACTGGCAGGCTAGATAACCTTTAGAGGAGTTCATAAGTTGAAACACTCTTGTCATGCCCAGGAATTTTTATCAAATTGGAGCTGCTGTTATGCCCAGTATCCGAATCCCAGAACTGAGAGAATAAGACATGCACGGCAATGCAAAAGCAAAAAGGGGTTTTATTGCTAGGTCGAGCTAGGGCTCCCATCTCATCCAGTGCAGTGGAGTCTTGACGAGAGCCCCGAGCTCTGAATCACAGCAGTATTTATATATTTAGCCCGGTTCAAATGTTGCAACAGAAGAGTTGGCAAACAGTGATTGGTTAGTTCATGTGCGCGCACAGGAATTTTCAAATCACACAAATCACAAAATCTCATTGGTCAAATCACACAAATCACAAAATCTCATTGGCTCGGGTTTGAATCAAAATCCCAATTCTGATTGGCTTGTGTTTGGCATGAGCGGGACTTTCCCAGAGTGTGGTTCCCCAAATCATGACTCTGGTTTTACAAGAATCTGAACCTTAGGCTTAGTATAGCTTGTTGAGCCTGTCATGGCTCAGGTCTGGTCCCTTAACACTGCAAGTTAATTCCTTCTCCAAGAGAAATGGTGAAGGGGGAGACCCCCCCCACCCCCGGAAAGTCAGAGGTGTATGTGAGAGCATGAAACAGACTCCGGTTTCGGGGTAGATGCTCAGGAGCAAGGGGATTCCTGAGGCTTGATCACGCCTTTGCGTATGCGAAGCCTCCTTCCTCATGACCTTTGCCATGGGTGGAGTTCCTCATGCTGGCTCCTGGCAGTGAAGATCTTTGTTGTACAGTTTTTCTGTGTATCTTTGCCACCTATTCTTAATATCTTCTGCTTCTCCTCGGTTCACACCATTTCTGTCCTTCATTGAGCCCATCATTGCATGAAACGTTCCCTTCATACCTTTGATTTCCTTGAAGAGATCTCAACACTTTCCCATTCTATTGTTTTCCTCTTTCTTTGCACTGATCACTGAGGAAGGCTTTCTTATCTCTTTTTGCTATTCTTTGGAACTCTGCATTCAAATGGGTATATCTTTCTTTTTGTCCTCTGCTTTTCACTTCTCCTCTTTTCACAGCTATCTGTAAGGCCTCTTGAGACAACCATTTTGCCTTTCTACATTTCTTCTTCTTGGGGATGGTCTTGGTCATTGCCTCCTGTACAATGTCACAAACTTCCATCCAAAGTTCATCAGGTACTCTGTCAGATCTAGTCCCTTAAATCTGTTTCTCACTTCCACTGTATAATCACAAGGGATTTAATTTACCTTATACCTGATTGATCTAGTGGTTTTCCCTACTTCGTTCAATTTAAGTCAGAATTTGGTAATAATGCGTTCATGATCTGAGCCACAGTCAGCTCCTGGTCTTGTTTTGCTGACTGTATAGAGCTTCTCCATCTTTGGCTGCAAGAATATAATCGATTTGATTTTGGTGTTGATCATCTGGTGACGTCCATGTGTAGAGTCTTCTCTTGGGTTGTTGGAAGAGGGTGTTTGCTATGACCAGTGTGTTCTCTTGGCAAAACTATTTTTTTATGCCCTGATTCATTCTGTACTCCAGAGCTAAGGTTGCCTGTTACTCCAGGTGTTTCTTGACTTCTTACTTTTGCATTCCAGTCCCCTATAATGAAAAGGACATCTTTTTTTGGTGTGTCAGTTCTAAAAGGTCTTGTAGACCTTCACAGAACAATTCAACGTCAGCTTCTTCAGTATTACTGCTCAGGGCACAGACTTTCATTACCATGATATTGAATGGTTTGCCTTGGAAATGGACAGACATTCCATCATTTTCAAGACTGCATTCAAGCACTGCATTTTGAACTCCTTTTTGACTATGATGGCTACTACATATCTTCCAAAGGAATCTTGCCCACAGTAGTAGATATAATGATCACTTGAGTTAAATTCACCCATTCCAGTCCATTTTAGTTGCTGATTGCTACAATGTTGACGTTCACTCTTGCCATCTCCTATTTCACCACTTCCAATTTGCCTTGATTCATGCACCTAACATTCCAGGTTCCTATGCAGTATTGCTTTTTTACAGTATTTGACCATGCTTTCATCACCACTCACATCTGGGTGTTGTTTTTGCTTTGGCTCTGTCTCTTTATTCTTTCTGGAGTTATTTCTCCAATGATCTCCAGTAGCATGGGTACCTACAGACCTAGACTATGATGGCTACTACATATCTTCCAAAGGAATCTTGCCCACAGTAGTAGATATAATGATCACTTGAGTTAAATTCACCCATTCCAGTCCATTTTAGTTGCTGATTGCTACAATGTTGACGTTCACTCTTGCCATCTCCTATTTCACCACTTCCAATTTGCCTTGATTCATGCACCTAACATTCCAGGTTCCTATGCAGTATTGCTTTTTTACAGTATTTGACCATGCTTTCATCACCACTCACATCTGGGTGTTGTTTTTGCTTTGGCTCTGTCTCTTTATTCTTTCTGGAGTTATTTCTCCAATGATCTCCAGTAGCATGGGTACCTACAGACCTGAGGAGCTCATCTTTCAGTGTCCTATCTTTTTGCCTTTCATACTGTTCATGGAGTTCTCAAGACAAGAATACTGAAGTGGCTTGCCATTCCCTTCTCCTGTGGCCCACGTTTTGTCAGAACTCTCCACCAGGACCCATCCCTCTTGGGCAGCCCTACAAGGCGTGGCTGATAGTTTCATTGAGTTAGACAAGCTGTGATCCATATGATTAGACCATTCTTTACCTTGAACATGGGATATTTCCTCACGATATCCACTCCTGATCTTGGATGTGGGGTATCTCCTCTCAGGTGCTCACTGCTCCAGTGTGGCACAGTCACCACTCACTGCTTATGCTGTGTGGTGGAAATAAAACTGAAAGTTCTAGGATAAACGTGCTGATTATAGGACACATTTAATCCATCTTTCTTCAAAACACCAGTGACAACAATACTTCACACTTGTTTCACACTTTAGTTCATATCAGGTTTCTATTTGTAGTCTTTTCAGTGCTGCTTTCTAATAACCAATTTCACTGGTTTTTTGATAAATCCTCTGGGCTCCTTCTTCAAAACTTCTTGTCTGACCTCTGGCTCTGGGACTGACATAGGGCCCTCAGCTCCTTGGAGCCAGATTAACCCGGTCTCTTGGTCACACTTTCCAGAGTTGTAACAAGTCGTTAAGAGCACTCCATCCCTCCCACACACCTGCAAGCAGACAGCTGTGTCTAGAGCTCAGCAAGTACCATAATCTAGACCCCAGAGCTCCTGGCAAATGTGGGGCAGGACAGACAGAGGGCAGGCAGATGGGTGTTGGGCAGTGTCCACGGCCAGGCCTGGGAGCCATGGTTCCTGCCCAGACCTCACATAAACCCGACGTTTTCTGACCCTCATCCCCTCCTGTCCAGCCTTTCCATCCCTGTGTCCTCAGAGGTCATTGCCCATGTGCTCTTTCCCCAGACCTGACTTTTCACTTTTTTTGGCTTGGGAAATCCCATGGACAGAGGAGCCTGGTGGGCCACAGTGCATAGGTTCACAAAGAGTCTAAAATGACTTTGAAGTAAACAATAACAACAAATAGATGGGAAAGCAAAGGAAGGTTAAAAAAAAAGAACACAAAGCAATGAAAAATTTTGTCACTGTCATTA
This sequence comes from Madoqua kirkii, assembly GCA_006408675.1. Classification (NCBI taxonomy): domain Eukaryota; kingdom Metazoa; phylum Chordata; class Mammalia; order Artiodactyla; family Bovidae; genus Madoqua; species Madoqua kirkii. The sequence goes on from SJYC01133172.1 coordinate 12,480, forward strand.
GAAGGTAACTGAGGATCTGCCATCACCCTAAGAAACTTTCAGGTGAACACACAGTTGGAAACTCTACTGTGTTCCTATATCCTACCATACACATCCCTGCTATAATCTGACAGCAAAGACTTGTAAAATAAAAACAATTATCATGATAATCAGTCTCTGCTAGTTACCACGATACTCTGCATTTAAACACATATTTGTGTAATATTTAATCAGTGCCAGTAGGCATTTTCTAAGGGCTTCCCAGTGGGTTCAACAGCAAAGAATCTGCCTGCAATGCAAGGGACCTGGCTTTGATCCTTTGGTGGGGAAAATCCCCTGGGGAAGGAAGTAGCTGATGGCTAACGACTTCAGGACTTTTGACTACTAGAGAAATCCTGGCTCCACAGAACTTTAATAGGTGAGTGCTCTCCCAAAAGCCTCCATCTCAATACTAAGACTAAGCCCCACCCCAAAGCCAGCAAGCTGTTGTGCCACACACCCCTTGCCTCTCCTTCAGCCAGATAAGGGTGCAGCGTTGCACATCAGCAGACTGGCTGCTCAAAGCCATACTTAACCCAGACATTCCAAACCACACTATGGACACAGACACTGCCTTTCAGAAAGACACGATCCAGCTCCACTTACCAACACACACACACAAATCCCCCCAATAGGAAACCATCACAAGGCATTGGTTCAATCCCAATCAGGAGAGGTAGACACCATAGTTAAGAGGAACTACAGCCTTTCAACCAAGAAAAGGATCACAAACACAGCAAACTAAACAAAATGAAATGACAGAGAAACATCCAACAGATGAAGGAACATGGCTAAAACCCAAAGGACTGAACAACAAAAATAAACAAGTTAGATATAGGTAACTTAAAAGCTCCAGGTATATACCTCCTCCTTGCCTGATCATAAACAAGCTCTCCCACCCACCAGTAAACCACAGCTTACCTCTCGTCACTTAGGAACACATAGATTGTCCTTGCTCCAAATGCATCAATGCCAAGTTAGTAAACAGACCACACCAGCTCCATCATGCCAGGTCAGTGCAGAGACAACCCCAGATCCATCCCTGCCAGGTAGGCATACAGACTACCCTAGCTCCACCCTGCCAGGTCAACACACTGACCACCCCACATCCATCCATGCCAGGTCAGTGCAGAGACAACCCCAGCTCCATCCATGCCAGGTCAGCACACAGACCACGCCAGCTCCATCCATGCCAGGTCAGCATACAGATCACCCCAGCTGCATCCCTGCCAGGTCAGCATACAGACCACCCCACCTCCATCCATGCCAGTGCACAGACCACCCCAACTCTATCCATGCCAGTGCTCAGATCACCCCAACTCTATCTATGCCAAGTCAGCACACAGACCACCCCAGCTCCATCCCTACCAGGTCAACACACAGACCACCCCACATCCATCCATACCAGGTCACCTCACACACCACCCAAGCTCCATCCATGTCAGGTCAGCACACAGACCACCCCAGCTCTATCTATTCCAGGTCGGTACACAGACCACCCCTCCTCCAGATTTCCCAACCTGGGGATTTGTTAAATGGACTGAGAATCCTGAGGGAGTTAGACTTCAGAGGCCACTGTGATTTGATTATAGAACATCCACAGGACTAGGGAAACAGACTCATGGAAGGCACAAACAAAACCTTGTGCACACCAGGACCCAGGAGAAAGGAGCAGTGACCCCACAAGAGACTGACCCAGACTTGCCTGTGAGTGCCCAGGGGCATATGGCAGAGATGCAGGTCAGTTGTGGCCTCCCGCAGTGTTGGGGGCACTGGGACCTTTTGAAGGAGGTCGTCCTTGTCTTCATTACCTCCACCACAGTTTGGTCTCAGGAAAACAACAGGGAGGGCCACAATCCTGCCTATCAACAGAA
>SJYC01133175.1:0-14680 GCA_006408675.1 Madoqua kirkii
AAAAAAAAAAAAAAAAGATTTGTGGTTACCACGTAAAAAAAAGTACCGGGAATGTGACCTTAATGTATAAGGTTATAGCTACAGTTTGAAATGTTGTATGGTATATTTGAGAACTACAAACAGTAAATTCTAAAAATTGCTATCAAAATGAAAAAGCATTTTTTCTTTCTTTGTATCTATATGAGATGATGGATATTAACTAAATTTACTGTGGTAATCATTTCACAATATATGCAAGTCAACACATTATACTGTATTTTCTAAACTTACAAAATAGTGTTATATAAATTATCTCTCAATAAAACTGGACAAAAATACAGATGAGATATTTGTGGGCAGAGTTTTCACTGTTCTTTAGAGTAAGTACATATCCATGTACAAGCTAATGAATACAGATTGTTCAATTTTAATATATCCACATAGTTGTTAAATATTTTTAAATGGGTATTTTACAACTGATATAGTTGCATTTGAAACTGGCATTAAACAATAAAAATTAACAATAAAATTCAATAAAATAACTTAATATGCACATTCTTTTACTTATAACATTAAATATAAAAATCACCATTTCAAATCAAGATAGAAACTGCAGAAGAAAAGAAAAAAAATTATATTTTAAAGCCTTAGTGATAGTGATAGTGAAGTCACTCAGTCGTGTCTGACTCTTTGCTACCCCACGAAGTGTAGCCTATCAGGCTCCTCCATCCATGGGATTTTCCAGGCAAGAGTGCTGGAGTGGACTGCCATAAAGCTCCACTGTTCTTTCCTGCTGTTTGAACAGGAGGCCTTGCAGTTTCAATTTTCACTGAGCCCACAATTTATGTAACCAACGCTGATTAGGAAATATTGACTCATTAGCCACAGGATCAGGTTGTGAAGAGAGAATATGAAATAGTATATATATTCCACTTTCATTTCCTGAAAGTGGAATATATATTTACATTTTCAGAAAAAGACTGAGCAGGTGAAAAAAGAAAGACTGAAATTGCCCTAAAATTTACCTCATATTTTTACCATTTTGATCAGATTCCTCCAAGCTATGTAGAAATAAACGTCAATGTCAGATGTAAAAAATATATATATGATAACCAAGCTAAGAAACATCTCCAACAATTCCTTTGGGAGAAAGCATAAGAAATGTGGCCACACTGTCATGGAACTCCTTACATCATTTCTGTTTTAAGAATGCATAAAAAATAAACAAGCTAGAGAAAATCACTGGCTCAAGGTTAAAGCATCTGCCTCCAATGAGGGATACCCGGGTTCGATCCCTGGGTCAGGAAGATCTCCTGGAGAAGGAAATGGCAATCCACTCCAGTATTCTTGCCTGGAGAATCCCATAGACAGAGAAGCCTAGTAGGTTACAGTCAACGGGGTCGCAAAGAGTCGGACACGACTGAGCGACTTCACCTCAGAGAAAATCTCAAGCTGGTTCTTGAAGGCTGAGAAAAGAAGTGGATGGTTAAAAACATGTGAAAAAATGAGGGACATAGGAAGAGCTTCACTGAATGCACTACTGTAGTGTTTTAAATCTTTTATTGAATCAGACCAACAAACTTGAATTTCTGAGATGCAGAAATAATATTCACTAGTCCACATAATTGTGCATATTAAAATGGGAAATCATCTCTTTAGAAATCAGTCAATGGCCATAACAAGTTGATGATTATTCAACTTTAAGGATTATAACTCAAACCAATTTTAATTAAACTAATGATGCCCAAAGAAAAGATATTAATGCATGTTTAGAAAAATTACAAAGAAGCATCATATATTGAGACTTTAATTATCAATTTAAAAGTGCTATTGTTCTTAGCTAACTAAAGTTGTCCTCTAAAAAGTAAAGCAAAAAACCATAATGATCCAGATGGATAAATAAATAGAAATATATATTTATATGTATTGAGTCTGAAAGGTTGCTGCTGCGAGCTGGGATCCGTGACCTCCAGAAGAGAGGATTCTGATAAGGGGTCAGAGGTAAGGCTTGACTACTTGGAGCTTTTTGTGTAGCAAAGTTTTATTAAAGTATAATAGAGATAGAGAAAGCTTCTGACATAGAAGTAAAGAAGAGTCAGAAAGAGTGCCCCCTTGCTAGTTTTTAGTAAGGTGCTTTATGTCTGTTAGAAAGCTATTAATCAGATAAAAGAAACATCTCAAGGCTGAGGGAGTTTCACCAGGTCCCTCTCCCACAATATGCATTTTTTTTTAATTTTTATTTTTACCTTATTCTACTTTACAATACTGTACTGGTTTTGCCATACATTGACATGAATCAGCCACAGGTGTACATGAGCTCCCAATCCTGAAACCCCCTCCCACCTCCCACCCCATATAGGTAGGATGGCATGAGGTGTGTCATCCCCCAGCCATAAAACAATTGACAGGAATACTGGTTTGTTGAGCCATTATCAGACCAAGATTTGAGAAAAGAAAAAAAAAAATGTTAGTTTTAGGCAGAACTGGTTTCATCAATAGACAAGAAAACAAAAAGCAAAAAGAAATCTGCCATTTGTAGTTTATTTCCTCTTTCTGCTTGGGGACCTCTGGGCTTCCTGAGTGTTACCCTCTGAGGTCTCACCATAGCACCTTTCTACAGATGTTAATACTTTACACTACTATTTCTGTGTGTGTTTGTAATTTATTACTTTTGCTTTAAAGCTATTAATAATAAATATGCCTTTTATATGATAATTTGGCAATAAATTATCAACTTACTCTCTGGATCCCTTATCCTACTGGTCTACTCACAACAGATTTTTATAATTCCTACTCCAGGTACAAAGGTGGCTAATTGGATATGAGAATTATAAAGTATAATTTTGTTTTAGAATTATATCTTCTTCTCGATCATCTTGCTTCTAATAGTTGCTAAGATATTGAGAGGAAAAGAATAAGCTAACAAATTGAGGTATGTTTGAAGGTTGCAGACAGGGCTATGAGAGAGTTATAGAAAATAAATGTATGAAAAGCATCAAGTTTATAACAACAATAAGATCACTGAAAAGATACAGCCCTGAATACAAAGGACTAAGGAAACCCTTCAAATCCAGTGGTGCGTGCCGGTGTACTCAGTCGCTTCAGTCACTGTTGACTCTTTGCAACTCCATGGACTATAGTTGGCCCGGTTCCTCAGTCCCTGTGATTCTCCAAGCAAGAATACTGGTGTGGGTTGCCATTTCCTTCTTCAAGGGATCTTCCCAACCCAGGGATTGAGCCTGCATCTCCTACACTGGCAAGCAGATTCTTTACTACTGAGCCACCAGGGCTCACTCCATGTAACCATAATGCTACCCCTATTCCAGGTGATAAACTCCAAGTTCATTCCTCTGATCTCTCCCCTTGATCAGGCCCATCCCCAAAGAGAGAGAATAGTGTCAAATGCACATCCACCTTGCAACTCAGGAGAAAGAGAACCTAGTATGTTCACTTATGTGGTCAGAGGGTTTGGACTTACACAGCATCACAATGTGAAGTATTTGTTATTCAAATGAGGAATCAAATGAAATAATCTCAAAATCCTATCTTTCTTGTCAAATAGGCATTTGTTTAAAAATATTTTTTAAAGAAGACACATTTCTAAACTTTACATCTTATGAAGTTTGTTTTCTGTTATAAAAAAATTATTTTGTCACTTCCAAAATTATTTTTTTAATGTAAACTGTTCTTAATTTTTATCTTGAACTTCTTTGACCTCATTTTCTTTCTCTTAACTTTTTTTTATTCAATCTGTAATTTATTTTGATCTTAGAAATAAGAATTCAGCATTATTTTTCCTCTGAAATGGTTGTCACAAAGTGATTTATTAAGTAATCTTTTTTCCCACAGATTTAAGTGCCTGTTTTATCATATACCCAATCTATACATAATTCTGGATCTGTTTCTAAATTGTGAGTTCCGTCCCAGTTCTAATCTTAACTTCTAGCATGCTGCTTTTATTATTGCAGCATTACGGGCTGCCCTGGTGACTCAGAAGGTAACGAATCTTCTCAAAATGTGAGAGACCTGGGTCTAATTTCTGGGTTGGGAAGATCCCCTGGAGAAGGGAATGGCCACCAACTCCAATATTCTTGATTGGAGAATTCCATAGACAGGGGAGCCTGGTGGGCTATAGTCCATGGGCTCACAAAGAGTTGTATATAACTAACACTTTAACTACTTATTTACAATGTGGTAGAACTAGAACCTTATCCTTATCCAGAAATATTCTGAGGAAAGAAAGAATACAAAATCGCTTTTTCCATTTGAACTCTGTAGCCAATTTTGTCTGGTTCTTAAAAATCCTGACAGATCTCATTAAATGCTGATATTCAATGCATTAAAACTTAAGAAGCTCCCCAGCTTAGGTTTCTGTTAATATGTATCACTCTTATGCAGAAATCACATTATCTCATCAACCTTTTATTATTCTCTATTTATATATCCATTAACCCCCCTTTCCTCTATGGAAAAGACAGTCCATTTTAGATAGACTTTATATGTGGGCTGTTTAAGGAGACTAAGTATATGGAGGACATGAAAAAGCCTTATTAAGAAGTTCAGCTTGGAGTGACCCGTTTCCTGTTTTGTGGTCAACCATTGTCCTACCCTTCCCACTCCTGAGCAGTTAATAAGGACAACAATTACCATTTGTATAAGCTGTGAGTAGCTGACTTCTGTTAACACAATGAGAATGAAGGTCAGTACAAATGGAGGCCTTGTAACTAAATACATGTGCAATATATGTGCATGTATCAGGTAACTGAAGTATATGAAAAGCCTGCACCCCATCCACCCTCAAAACTGGACTTAACTAAGAAAAAAAAAGCATAATAACTTCAATTTTGTCAAGGTTCATAAACTTAGTTTTAGTAATCTGAGAGAAATTTTCTAATTTCATCTTCAACAATAGAGTTGGAATTAAAACGTTACATCAAAAATTATACTAAGATTGTTAACTAATCTCATATATTCAGACAGGCTTCTACCAACATTCAAGAACCAAGTGTTAAATATTAAAGAACTAATAAACTGAAATTGGCCATGGTGGGAGTCTTTTTCACCACAATAGTTGACAAATGTTATTTCAAAAGATCCCTTTTAAAGGTTCTTTACCAGCATGATACTAATCATAATAATGAATATAGAGTACTTAGAATTTAGTCTGGTCCTTCAGAAGTATTCAGTAAGTGTTATGGTTATTACTAGGGAATTATACTGCACATGCTACATCAAGGATTCTAAAGCAATACAACTCTATGCATTATACAAACATAAACCAGGTGTCATTAGTAAAGGGGGAAACTATGTTCATCATAGTTTACTCAAAGTGAAAAAAAAAAGTTAGTTTGCATTTTTCAAGAAGTAGAAACCAAGAAAGAATCAAATATGTAAGGACTATACTGGGGAAAAGCTTTACGTGGGGAAAACAAATAGGACCTGAGTGAAGAAGAGACAAAAGGGTGGATGGAAGCATACCAGACTGCCAGGTCTTCTAAGGAAGGTTTGGGCTCCCTGAGACAAAGATGGACCCCACAGGAGCCCTGTTTCTCCCAAGATAGGGTGTTTCTTAGAATCCCTGCGGTTGGTGGCCACTGGTCAGGAGAAATCAAAGGGAGGAGCGAGTGGCCTCAAAATGCAGGAAGGATTTCTGATCTCAGCTGCTGAGACCATTGCTCACCCATGCCCTCTGCCTCGGGAGGTCCACCAGGCATATTCTCACAGATGCCAAATAAAGTTAACTAAAGAGTTTCGCATGTGCTAGCTTTGAAGATCCTGCAGCTGTTTTCAACTTCAGTATGGGTTAAAAATCAACAAAAATAGTAATCAAATGACAGATTCATGGACCCTTGACCATGCATTTAAATCTTTAATGTGTACCTCAAGTAATTCTCATATTATGCAATAGTATAAAACCACATTTTTAGAGAATTTACTCCTTAAAATGATAAGCTCATTTTAATTACCTTACCTCCTTGGGAATGACATTTTTATACCTGTAAAATAATAACATTGTTGTGATTTATGTAAGAGGAAAACACACACACACACACACACACACACACACACACACACACACCCCAGAGAGCCTTGCTCATCTTTTGGAGTCACCAGATTCTTATGCCTGCAAGAATTTCCCATCTATGTCTAGCCACGTTTATGCCAACCTGATTTGCATTATATGTGCCAAGACAGAACATTCAGTGAATTAGCTGAATGTGTATACTTTTTTGTTTGTGTTTTACAGTTTCCTTCCTTTTCAGTTATCTTGTCTTCACCACTTCTTCACTGTTTTGATGCTATTTATCTCGCACACATCTCTAGTGTTTCGACTTTACTATTGTCAAAGCTACCATCTTAATCCAATTTTTACCAAGAAGAAAACAAAACAACAAAAGATAGAAATTATTCTTGCAGGTATCTCCCTATGTTCTGAATTTCAAGATTTTTGTTCCATTTTGCAAAAGAATTTTTTTAAGGATGAAATATAGTTGACTTACATTATTCTTTTAGGCTCAGGTATACAGCAACATGATTCCTACATATATTTTTTCAGATTTTTTCCATACTAGATAATTATAAGATATTGAATACAGTTCCCTGTGCAATGGAGGATATCACTGTTGCTTTTCTATTATAACAATGGTGTATATCTGTTAATTCCATACTCCTAATTTATCCTCTCTCCTTTCCACTTTTTGGTAATCAAAAGATTATTTTCTATATGTTTGACTTTGTTTTGTGAATATTTTATTAATATATATATTTTTTAGATTCCACCTATAAGTGATATAATATTTGTTTTTCTCTATTTGACTTATTTCACTCAGTATGACAATATCTAGGGTCTATTAATGTTTCAGAAGAGTGCAATATTTCTTCCTTATGATCATTAATATGTCATTATATATATATATAATATCTTCTTTATGCATTCAACTGTTGATGAATATTAAGTTTACTTGCATGTCTTGGTTCTTGAATTTAGTGCATTTACAATGATTATATTGGGGTTCCTGTATCATTTCTAATTAGAGTTTTCATTTTTTTCCAGATATATATGTAGAAGTGGGATTACTGGGTCATAGAGTACTTCTGTGTGTGTGCTTAGTCATTCAGTCGTGTCCAATTCTGTGACTCCATAGACTGCAGCCCAGCAAGCTCCTCTGTCCATGGGGATTCTTCAGGCATGAATTTTGGAATGGGTTGCCCTCCAGGGTTGCCTTCCAGTTGCCCTCCTCCAGGGGATTTTCCCAACCCAGAGATCCAAGCCAGGTCTCCTGCAGTGCAGGTAGATACTTTGCCATCTAAGCCAGTCAAGGAAGCCCAAGAATATTGGAGTGGGTAGCCTAACACTTATCCAGGGGATCTTCCTGACAAAGGAATCAAACTATAGTCTCCCACATTATAGGTGGGTTCTTTTCCAGCTGACCTATCAGGGAAGACCACAGTACTTTTCGTTTTTTAAAATAACTTCATACTGTTCCCCATAGTGGTTGCATCAATTTACATTCCCAACAAGAGTGTAGGACAGTTCCTTTTTCTACACATCCTTTCCAGAATTTACTATCTGTAGAATTTTTGATGATAGTCATTTTGGTGGTGTGAAGTGGTACCTTATCATAGTTGTGATTTGCATTTCTCATTCAAAAGCAGAGACATTACTTTGCTGACCAAGGTTTGTCTAGTCAAGGCTATGGTTTTTCCTGTGGTCATGTGTGGATGTGAGAGTTGGACTATGAAGAAGGCTGAGAGCTGAAGAATTGTTGCTTTTGAACTGTGGTGTTGGAGAAGACTCTTGAGAGTCCCTTGGACTGCAAGCAGATCCAACCAGTCCATTCTGAAGGAGATCAGCCCTGGGATTTCTTTGGAAGGAATGATGCTAAAGCTGAAACTCCAGTACTTTGGCCACCTCCTGTGAAGAGTTGACCTATTGGAAAAGACTCTGATGCTGGGAGGGATTGGGGGCAGAAGGAGAAGGGGACAACAGAGGATGAGATGGCTGGATGGTATCACTCCCTTGGACTGCAATGACATCTAACCAGTCCATTCTGAAGGAGATCAGCCCTGGGAGTTCTTTGGAAGCAATGATGCTAAAGCTGAAACTCCAGTACTTTGGCCACCTCATGCGAAGAGTTGACTCATTGAAAAAGACTCTGATGCTGGGAGGAATTAGGGGCAGAAGGAGAAGGGGACAACAGAGGATGAGATGGCTGGATGGTATCACTGACTCGATGGACATGAGTCTGAGTGAACTCCGGGAGTTGGTGATGGACAGGGAGGCCTGGTGTGCTTTGATTCATAGGGTCACAAAGAGTCGGACACGGCTGAGTGACTGAACTGAAATGAACTGAACTGAATAACTAGTGATGTTGAGCATTGTTTCATGTATCTGTTGACCACATATATGTCTTTTTAGGAGAAATGTTTATTTAGATCTTCTCTCCATATTTGATTAGGTTCTTTACTTTTTGATATTGAGTTGTATGAACTGTTTTTAGATTTTGGAAATTAATCTCTTATCAGATACATCATTTGCAAATATTTTCTTTGATTTGTATATTTTCTTTTTTATGGTTTCCTTTGCTGTTCAAAAACACTTAAGCTTAATTAGGTCCAATTTGTTTATTTTTGTTTTTACATATATTATTTCTCTTGGGAGAGTGATCTAAGAAAGGTTGATATAATCTGTCAGAGAACATTTTGATATGGTCTTTTCTGGGACTTTTATGGTTCATTTCTTATGTTTAGGTATTTAAACCATTTTGAATTTATTTGTGTATATGGTGTGTATTTGGAGCATTCTAATTTCATTCATTTACACAAGGCTGTTCAGCTTTCACAATACAACTTGCTGAGGAGACTTTTTTGAAGAGTCTTTTCTTCATTGTATATTCCTGCTCCTTTGTCAAAGATTAATCATAGGTGTGTAGTTTTATTCTGGCCACTGTTTTTGTACCAAAACTATGTTAGTTTGATTACAGTAGCATTGCATGATCTTTGGGAAGGTAATGCCTTCAACTTTGGACATGGAACAACAAACTGGTTCCAAACAGGAAAAGGAATACATCAAGGCTGTATAGTGACCCTGCTTATTTAACTTATATGCAGAGTACATTGTGAGAAATGCTGGGATGGATGAAGCACAAGCTAGAATCAAGATTGCCAGAAGAAATATCAATAATCTTAGATATGCAGATGACACCACCCTCATGGCAGAAAGTGAAAAGGAACTAAAAAGCCTCTTGATGAAAGTGAAAGAAGAGATTAAAAAAATTAGCTTAAAACTCAAGATTCATAAAACAAAGATCATGGCATCTGGTCCCATCACTTCATGGCAAATAAATGGGGAAACAGTGTCAGACTTTATTTTTTGGACTCCAAAATCACTGCAGAGGGTGATTGCAGCCATGAAATTAAAAGATGTTTTCTCCTTGGAAGGATAGTTATGACCATCCTAGATAGCATATTCAAAAACAGAGACATTACTTAGACAACAAAGGTCTGTCTATTCAGGGCTACGGTTTTTCCATTGGTCATCTATGGATGTGAGAGTTGGACTGTGAAGAAAGCTGAGCACTGAATAACTGATGCTTTTGAACTTTAGTGTTGGAGAAGATTCTTGAGAGTCCCTTGGACTGCCAGGAGATCTAACCAGTCTATTCTAAAGGAGATCAGTCCTGAATATTCATAGGAAGAACTGATGTTGAAGCTGAAACTCCAATACTTTGGTCACTGATTAGAAGAGATGACTCATTTGAAAAGACCCTGATGCTGGGAAAGATTGAGGGCAGGAAAAGAAGGGGATGGCATAGGATGAGATGGTTGGATAGCATCACTGACTCAGTGGACATGGGTTTGGGTGGACTCCGGGAGTTGGTGATGGACAGATGGTCCTGGCGTGCTACAGTCCACGGGGTCGCAAAGAATAGGACACAAAGAATAGGACACGATTGAGCAACTGAACTGAAATGAACTTGATATTTTTCCTTAGGATTGCTTTGGGAACTCTGAGTCTCATTTTGTTCCACATAAACACATCATGGGTAATGAGATAGGGATCACATTAACTTTATAGATGGTTTGTGATTTTATGGATATTGTAACAATATTAATTCTTTCAAATTAGTAGCATAGGCTACCTTTTAATGGTTTTGAATTACCTTCAGATTTCTTTATAAATGTTTTGTAGCTCTCATTGTGAAGTATTCACCTCCTTGATAGTTAATCCTAGGTATTCTTAATACAATTTTTAATATTTTTTTCACTTTCCCTTTCATATTAATATAAAAATGCATGCTTTTGCATATTAATCATATCCTGCTACCTAGTTGAATTTATTCATTAGTTATGATAAGTTTTTTGTAGAGTCTTTAAGGTTTTCTACATAGATAATCATGTGATCTGCATATGACAATTTTACCTCTTCTTTTCCAATCTGGATAAATTTCACTTCTTTGTCTTGGTCATTGCTTTAGCTATAAGTTCCAATACTATATTGAATAAAAGTGATTAGAGTGGGAATCCTTGTCTTGTCTCATAACTTAGAGGGAAAACTTCCAACTTCCACCACTGAGTATTATGTTGGCTCTGAATTTGTCATAAGTAGCTTTAACTATATTGAAATATGTTTCATCTATATTCACTTTGGTGAGAGTATTTATATTGAATGAATGTTGAATTATATCACATGCTTGACTTATCAATTTTTTTTTCACCTGTTAAGATGCTCCTGTGGTTTTTGTCTTTTTTCATGTTGATATGATATATCATATTGATTTATTTGCATGTATTGAAATATCTTTGCCACCCTGGAATGAACCTAATTTGATCCTGGTGTATAATCATTTTATGTGTTGTTGGATTTGGCTTGCTAATTTTTTTTAGGATATTTGAATCTATATTCGTCAAATATATTGGTCTATAATCTTCTTTTTTGTAGTGTCTTTGGCTGGGTTTTGGTATCAAGGTAAGGACTTCATAGAATCTGGGAGTGTTTCCTCCTCTTTAAGTTTTTGGAATAGTTTAAAAAGCGCAGGTATAACTTCTTGTATGCTTGGTAGAATTCCGCAGTGAAGCCATCTGGTCCTCAACTTTTGTTTGCAATATATTTAACAATATTCTATTTTGTTTCTACAATTAGTCTGTTCAAATTATCTGTTTCTTGTCTCATTTTTGGCAGTCTGTATGTTTCTAGAAATCAGTCCGTTTCTTATAGGTTGTTTAATTTGTTTGCATAGAATTATTAATAGTATTTTCTTTTTTCTAATTTATTTATTTGTAATTGAATGATAATTGCTTTACAATATTCATTCGTTTCTGCCATACATCAACCTGACTATGTATACATAGGTCTCTTCCCTCTTGAACTTCCCATGGACATATATATGTGAAATAGATAACCAATGGGAATTTGTATGACCCAGGAAACTCAACCTGGGGTTGTGCAACACCTAGAGCACTGGAAAGGGGTAGAAAGTGGAAGGGATACACATTGTATCTTTTCTTTTCTTTTTTTTTTTGAGTTTTTGTGGTATTAGTTGTTATTTCTCCTCTCTCATTTCTTATGCTTGTTTTTTTGTTTTTTTTAAATATGGGTCCTCTCTCTTCTTAGTGAACTTGGCCAGAGGTTTTGCAATTTTGCTTATTCATTAAAAAATGAACTTTTGATTTTATTGATCTTTTCTCTTTTCCCCTTTGACTTCTACTGTATTTATTTCCTCTGTGGTCTTTATTGTTTTCTTCCTTCTACAGACTTTAAATTTTGTTTGTTCTCTTTCTGTTTTGTTTAGGTGGTGATTTAGGTTTTTTATTTGAAGGTTTTCTTATTTAAGGAAGGCTTGCATTCTTAAGAACTTCCTTCTTAGAATTGATTTTGCTGCACCCCATAGTTTGTTTGTTTGTTTGTTTGTTTGTTTTGTATGATTGTATTTTCAATTGTCATTTGTCTTGAGGAATTGCTGTGCTTTCCTCTTTGATTTCCTTGTTGATGCACTGAGTTTTAGTGGCACTTTTGTTTTGTTTATTTCCATGCAGTCATATTTTTCTTAATTTCCTTTCTGCAGTTGATTTCTAGTTGTGTAACTTTGCTGCCATAAACGTTGCTAAAATAATTTCTATTCTTTTAAATTTGTTGAGGCTTGTTTTGTTTTATCATATGTGTTTTATCTTACAAAATATACTGTGGGTTCTTGATTTTTTTTTTCTTTTTTGGAATGTAGTGCCATATAGATAACAATTAAGTTCAACTGTTTTGTTGTGTCATTTAGGATCTCTTGTCTTCTTGATTTGTTTTCTTTAAGATCTGTCCATTGATGTCAGTGAAGTGTTAAAGTGTGTTGGCACTACTGTATTCTTATCATTTTCTTCCTTTATGTCTGTTAGCATATTTATTTTTTATGCATTTAGGTGCTCCTGTATTGGGTGCATATATGTCAATGAGTATAGTATCCTCATCTTATATGTATCCCTTTATCATTATATACTGCTCTTCTTTGACTTTCTTTATAAGTTTGTTTTAAAGAATATCTTGCCTATTATTGAACTGCTTATGACCTAGCAATCCCACTGCTGGGCATACACACTGAGGAAACAAGAATTGAAAGAGAAACATGTACCCCAAAGTTCATTGCAGCACTGTTTATAATAGCCAGGACATGGAAGCAACCTAGATGTGCATTAGCAGATGAATGGATAAGAAAGCTGTGGTACATATGCACAATGGAGTATTACTCAGCTATTAAATAGAATAAATTTGAATAAGTTCTAAGGAGGTGGATGAAACTGAAGCCAATTTTACAGAGTGAAGTAAGCCAGAAAGAAAAACATCAATACAGTATACTGACACATATATATGGAATTTAGAAAGATGGTAACGATAACCCTGTATGTGAGACAGCAAAAGAGACACAGAGGTATAGAATAGTCTTTTGGACTTTGTGGGAGAGGGAGAGGGTGGGATAATGTGGGAGAATGGCATTGAAACATGTATAACATCATATAAGAAACGGATCGCCAGTCTAGGTTCAACTTAGGGTGCAAGATGCTTGGGGCTGGTGCACTGGGATGACTCAGAGAGATGGTGTGGTGGGGGAGGTGGGAGAAGGGTTCAGGATTGGGAAAACGTGTACACGCATGGTGGATTCATGTTGATGTGTGGCAGAATAAATACAATATTGTAAAGTAAATAATAATAATAAAAGATTAGCAACCTCCAAAAAATGGAAAATTCAAAAAATAAAAAATAAAGACTATCTTTTCTATTACCAATATTTCTACTCACATTTTCCTATTTTTTCCACTTACAAGAAATAGTTTTAGAAGATTACTATCTGAACTTGACTTGTAAAATTTCCTACTGAATAAATTTACCTGTTGAAACAATCACAAATCTTAGCTGTAACTCTAGGTTTCTTATATTGTATTATGCATATATAATTTAACATTTCCTAATGTGTATTCCATTTCTATAAGTGAATACTTAAAAATATAAGATTGATCTTATGCAGAATGTGACTTAAAATTTGTGACAAACCATGGACTCAGACAGACTCTCTTATCTTTATGATTCTGAATACAGTAACAATGGAAAATTGCACTCATCTCCCAAGCTAGTAAGTTTATTCTCAAAATCCTGCATGTTAAACTTCAGAATTACATGAACTGCAAACTTCCAGATGTAGAAGCTGGGTTTAAAAAATGCAAAGGAACCAGAGATCAAATTGCCAACATTTTCTGGGTCATAGAGAAAGCAATGGAATGCAAGAAAACATCTACTTATGTCTCATTGATTACACTAAAGCCTTTGACTCTGTGGATCATAATAAACTATGGAAAACACTTAAAGAGATGGGAATACCAGACAATCCTACCTATCTCCTGAGAAACCTGTATGGAACAACTAACTGGTTCAGGAAGCAACAGTTAGAACCCTGTATGGAACAACTGAATGGTTCAAGGTTGGGAAAGGAGCATGTCAAGGCTGTTTATTGTCACTCTATTTATTTAAGCTATATGCAAAGAACTTCATGAGAAGTGCTGGGCTGGATGAGTTACAAGCTGGAATCAAGATAGGAGGGATAAGCTTCAATAATCTTATATATGTGGATGATACCACTCTAAAGAAAGAAAACAAAGAGGAACTAAAGAACCTATTGATGAAAGTGAAGGAGGAGAGTGAAAAAACCTCCTTCAAACTAAAAACAAACAAACAAACGAAAAACATGGCATCTGGCCCTATTAGTGAGTTCAGTTTAGTTGCTCAGTCCTGTCCAACTCTTTGTGACCACACGCGCTACAGCACAACAGGCTTCCCTGTCCACCACCAACTCCCTGAATTACTCAAATTCATGTCCATAGAGTCTGTGATACCATCCACACATCTCTGGCATCCCCTTCTCCTCCCATCTTCAATCTTTCACAGCATCAGGGTCTTTGCCAATGAGTCAGGTCTTTGCATTAGGTGGCCAAAGTACTGGAGTTTCAGCTTGAGCATCAGTTCTTCCAATGTATATTCAGGACTGGTTTCCTTTAGGATGGATTTGTTGGATCTCTTTGCAGTCCAAGGGACTCTCAAGAGTCTTCTCTAACACCACAGTTCAAAAACATCAATTCTTCAGCTCTCAGCTTTCTTTGTTGTCCACCTCTCACATTCATACATGAATCTGGGAAAAAACATAGCTTTGAATAGATGGACCTTGTT
>SJYC01133176.1:0-17924 GCA_006408675.1 Madoqua kirkii
GAGTTTGAGTAAACTCCTGGAGTTGGTGATGGACAGAGAGGCTTGACGTGCTCCAGTTCATGGGGTTGCAAAGAGTCAGACACAACTGAGTGACTGAACTGAACTGTACTGAATTGAATATACTTCTATTCATGGACCTAACATTCTATATTCCTACATTATATTTTTCTTCAAATCATTGGACTTTACTTTCACCACAGACACATTTATAACTGGACATCATTTCAGCTTTGGTCCCCACTTTTCATTCCTTTTGGAGCTATTTATTCACTCTTCTTCAGTAGCATATTGAACACCTATTAGCCTGGGGATTTAATCTTTAGCATCATATCATTTTGTGTTTTCATACTGTTCATGGTGTTCTCAAGGAAAAAATGATGTAGTGGTTTGACATTCCCTTTTCTGGTGGACCATGTTTAATTCTCCACGATGACCCATCTCTCTTGGGTCGCCTTACATGGCATGGCTAATAGTTTCATTAAGTTACATGACAGTGTGATCCATGTGATCATTTTGGTTAGTTTGGAGGGCACAAACAAAACCTTATGTGCATCAAGACCCAGGGAAAGGAGTAGTGGCCCCCAGAAGAGACTGAGCCAGACCTGCCTGTGTGTGTTTGAAGGTTTCCAGAAGATGCCTGAGTCAGTAGTCGTCTGCCACAGTGACAGAGTCTCTGCCAGCAGCAATCCTGGGAGGTAAGGCACGTGGCATAAGTCGTCTTAGAGGAAGTCACCATTAGCTCCACTATAGACTTGCTTTTAGGCAATCCACAAACTGGAGAATGATTATACCAAAGAAGTTCTTGGACTGCTGTGAAAGTTCTTGTCCCCACAACAGTCTTGCCCACTTAAGGATCGAACAAAGGAAATGAGAATCCCTAGGGAATCTGACTTTGAATGTCAGTGTTTTTGTTTTGTTGTTGTTGTTGCTTTGTTTTGTTTTTCATAAAACTTTCACAGGACTGGGGAAATATAGAGTCTTGGAGGGTACAAACAAAACCTTGTGCACATCAGGATCCAGGAGAAAGAACCAGTGACCTCAGACTAGACTGAGCCAGACTTGCTGGGTGTGTTTGGGAGTATGCAGCAGAGGTGTGGGTTGATAGTGGCTTGTCATATGGTCTGGCCTCAGGCCAAACGCTGGAGCAGGGAGGGAATATAACCCCACCCACCAGCAGAACATTTGATTAAAGATTTACTGATCCTGGCCTTGCCAACATTTTCCCCAAAGCCAGTCCCTCCCATCAAGAAGCATGCACAAGCCTCTTATTCACACTCATCAGAGGGCACACCGAATGGAAACCACAATCACAGAATAATATAAATAATAATCACTTTAAAATTAGTCAATTAACACCAAGATTAGATTTGCATTAATATAACTTGGGTAAAAATTTGAGAGCTGAAAAAAAATAACGTCTATGAGACCTTTAATTTTTTTTGAGAAATCTTATAAAAGAAACAATTTGAAAAGGTCCATATATACGATTCCATTATATTGACATGATATTCTATATTTTATTAGAGTTTTCTTTGAACATAGTACTATATTTAACTTAAACTTTATCTTTAATTATAGTATTGCAGCTGAAAGAGTCAGACACAACTGAGTGACTGAACTGAACTGTACTGAATTGAATATACTTCTATTCATGGACCTAACATTCTGTATTCCTACATTATATTTTTCTTCAAATCATTGGACTTTACTTTCACCACAGACACATTTATAACTGGACATCATTTCAGCTTTGGTCCCCACTTTTCAGTCTTTTTGGAGCTATTTATTCACTCTTCTTCAGTAGCATATTGAACACCTATTAGCCTGGGGATTTAATCTTTAGCATCATATCATTTTGTGTTTTCATACTGTTCATGGTGTTCTCAAGGAAAAAATGATGTAGTGGTTTGACATTCCCTTTTCTGGTGGACCATGTTTAATTCTCCACGATGACCCATCTCTCTTGGGTGGCCTTACATGGCATGGCTAATAGTTTCATTAAGTTACATGAAAGTGTGATCCATGTGATCATTTTGGTTAGTTTGGAGGGTACAAACAAAACCTTATGTGCATCAAGACCCAGGGAAAGGAGCAGTGGCCCCAAGAAGAGACTGAGCCAGACCTGCCTGTGTGTGTTTGAAGGTTTCCAGAAGATGCCTGAGTCAGTAGTCATCTGCCAGCAGCAATCCTGGGAGGTAAAACTATGTCATTTATTCAATTAGCCTTTAACAAAATGGTTACTGATAATATTCTTATCATTACTAACTTATGTTCAAGGTCTATGATTAGAACCCCTTTGAAACAAGTTGTGATAAATATAGGAAACCCTGAGATCAAAAGTGGGTCAACAGAGAGCAAAAGTCAAGAGAAAACACAATTTTAAGAGCAAATTGCTAAAGGAACATGCTTCCAAATTTAATATATAAAAGAGGGAGAAATGTACCTGGTTTTACATAAAAGTAGCATATATAGTGCTTCCTAATGCCAGCAAATGGTTCACGGGGGCGGGGATCTACTACTCATTTTAAGGAACACAGTCATGATCCCACCAACTATTGACTAAGAAAAATTATTATGAGGCCAATTTTGAAATACAATCTGTTTACATAGGGCAGTCATGTTATTGCATCTTTTTATCATATATAGATAATTTGATTTTAGGTTCTTTTTCTAATACATGCAAATAAATAATACAGTGGCCAGAATACATGTTCCAGCTTAGATCATGATGCACGTCATGCTATTTAGTGCTTGTGATGTGCCTAAGCTGGTAAACTGAAATCAGCATTCTGAAAATAAAAGGCAGTGATATTTAAAACTGCCTCTAAAACACACATGAAATTCATCAAGAAGAGAACAAGAACTAGGTCTTGGCCCTAGTTCTCTCAATCCTAATTCTAATCCTTATACCCCTACTCCATACATCTGAACAATGAAACATAATATTCCAACCAATTAGTCAGTGCCTATTCTGAAGTTTAGTAGCAGACCTGCTGACACTCACATGAATTGGAGGGCAGCCAGATGAACACCTATATATCATTATTGGACAGTTAGAATCTATTATATTATTTTCTCCTCATCCTAGTACTAATACCAATAGCTAGCACAATCAAAAATAATTTCTTAAAATGAGACAAGTCTTTGTAGTACATTAAATATACTGGTCTTGTAAACCAAAGAAGAACAACTAACCTCCCTAAAACTCAAGGAAGAACCTATAGCCCCACTATCAAGACCCAAAGCTGAAGTTATATTTAAACTGTTCCCTGAAACACTATTAATATAACCTCACAAACATTAAGAGCCTCATTAGTATTAAATTTATCAAAACTTTTAACAATCCAACACAAACTTTGCATTCCACAACCTTGCACACCATGGCACATATTACATAGAATAGTACTTCAAGCAGGATATATACATAATATTAATGTAACAAAAACATAGTATGTATATAGTACATTACATTATATTCCCCATGCATATAGGCAAATCACTGCAGATGGTGATCACAGCCATGAAATTAAAAGATGCTTACTCCTTGGAAGAAAAGTTATGAGCAACCTAGATAGCAAATTCAAAAGCAGAGACATTACTTTGCCGACTAAAGTCCGTCTAGTCAAGGCTATGGATTTTCCTGTGGTCATGTATGGATGTGAGAGTTGGACTGTGGAGAAAGCTGAGTGCTGAAGAACTGATGCTTTTGAACTGTGATGTTGGAAAAGACTCTTGAGAGTACCTTGGACTGCAAGGGGATCCGACCAGTCCATTCTGAGGGAGATCAACCCTGGGATTTCTTTGGAAAGAATGATGCTAAAGCTGAAACTGCAGTACTTTGGCCACCTCATGCAAAGAGTTGACTCATTGGAAAAGACTCTGATACTGGGAGGGATTGGGGGCAGGAGGAGAAGGGGACGACAGAGGATGAGATGGCTGGATGGCATCACGGACTCAATGGACATGAGTCTGAGTGAACTCCGAGAGATGGTGATGAACAGGGAGGCCTGGCATGCTGCGATTCATGTGGTCGTAAAGAGTCGGACATGACTGAGCGACTGAACTGAACTGAATAGGTAAGTACATAATATTAATGTAATATAGATATAATATGTATATAGTACATTACACTATATACCTCATGCATATAAGCAAGTACATAATAGCTATTAACAGTACATAGTACATGTAATTATTGGTCGTACATAGCACATTTAAGTCGCATCCATTCTTGACAACATGCATATCCCGTCCACTAGACCATGAGCTTGATCATCATGCTGCATGAAACCAACAACCTGTTTGGCAGGGATCCCTTTTCTCGCTCCAGGTCCATCAACTGTGGGGGTCACTGTTTAATAAACTTTACCAGAAATCTGGCTCTTTCTTCAGGGCCATCTCACCTAAAATTGCCCACCCTTCCTCTTAAATAAGACATCTCGATGGACTAATAACTAATCAGCTATGCTCACACATAACTGTGGTGTCATACATTTGTTACTTTTTTTAATTTTGGGAGATGCTTGTACTCAGCTATGGCTCTCTGAGGCCCTGACCCAGAGCATGTATTGTAGCTGGACTTAACTGGATCTTGAGCATCACCATAACGGTAGGCACGAGCATCATAGTCAATGGTCACAGGACATAAACGTTATATTATACATCACTCATCCCCCCCTCCCTGATTTTTCCTCCCCTTAAATATCTACCACCATTTTTAACATGTTCCTCCCTGGTTACTTATTTAAACATCGCATTTTCAATGCTGAAATTGGCACTCCAATCAAAGTAAGTATATAAGTGCGTGGGTCTCCCTCATGAAACATAGTCAATGTAGCTTAAAATTAAAGCAAGGCACTGAAAATGCCTAGATGAGTGTATTAACTCCATAAACATACATGTTTGGTCCCAGCATTCCTATTAACTTTTAATAAACTTACACATGCAAACATCCACACTCTGGTGAGAATGCCTTCTGGGTCAGCAAGACTAAGAGGAGCTGGTATCAAGCACACATCTATAGCTGACAACACCTTGCTTAATCACACCCCCACAGGAGATAGCAGTGACAAAAATTTAGCCCTAAACAAAAGTTTGACTAAGTCATATTGGCGAGGGTTGGTAAATCTCATGTCAGCCACCACGGCCATATGATTAACCCAAGTTAACAGGAACACAGCGTAAAACGTGTTAAAGCACTACACCAAATAGAGTTAAATTCTAATTAAGCTGCAAAAAGCCATAATTATAATAAAAAATAAATGAAAAACGTGACTCTACAATAGCTGATACACTATAGCTAAGGCCCAAACTGGGATTAGATACCCCACTATGAAGTGAAGTTGAAGTGAAGTTGCTCAATCTTACTCTTTGCAACCCCAAGAACTGTAGGCCACCAGGCTCCTCAGTCCATGGGATTTTCCAGGCAAGAATACTGGAGTGGGTTGCCATTTCCTTCTCCAGGGAATCTTACCAACCCAGGGATCGAACCCTGGTGTTCCACATTGTAGGCAGACACTTTACCATCTGAGCCACCTATGCTTAGCCCTAAACACAAATAATTACAGAAACAAAATTATTCACCAGAGTACTACCAACAATAGCTTAAAACTCAAAGGACTTGGCAGTGCTTTATACCCTTCTAGCGGAGTCTGTTCTATAACCGATAAACCCCGATAAACCTCACCAATCCTTGCTAATACAGTCTATATACCACCATCTTCAGCAAACCCTAAAAAGGAACAAAAGTAAGCATAATCATAATACATAAAAACATTAGGTCAAGGTGTAACCTATGGAGTGGGAAGAAATGGGCTACATGTTCTATCTTAAGAAAACCCAATACAAAAGTTATTATGAAATTAATGACCAAAGGAGGATCTAGTAGTAAACTAAGAATAGAGTGCTTAGTTGAATTAGGCCATGAAGCATGCACACACCACCCATCACACTCCTCAGATGAATATGATGCACTCAAATCTATTTACATGCACCAACCATATGAGAGGAGACAAGTCATAACAAGATAAGCACTCTGGAAAGTGTGCTTGGACAAATCGAGATATAGCCTAAGCAAAGCACCTAGTTTACGCCTAGAAGATTTTACACACTGCGAATATCTTGAACTAACCTAGCCCCAAACTTCATTTCTAACTAAATAACCAAAATAAGATAAAACAAAACATTCACCTTCCAATTTAAAGTATAGGAGATAGAAATTCTAAATATAGCACTATAGAGAAAGTACCACAAGGGAACGATGAAAAAAAATTAAAGCACAAAAAAGCAAAGATTACCCCTTGTACCTTTGCATAGTGAATTAATTAGCAAAAAACTTAACAATGAATTTCAGCTAAGCAACCTGAAACCAGACGAGCTACCTACAAACAGTTTATTAAGAACCAACTCATCTATGTAGCAACATAGTGAGAAGATTTGTAAGTAGAGGTGGCACACCTAAGGAGCCTGGTGATAGCTGGTTGTCCAGAAAATGAATTTCAGTTCAGCTTTAAAAGTACCTAAAATCCAAATAAATCTCACTGTATCTTTAAAAGTTAGTCTAAAAAGGTACAGCCTTTTAGAAATGGGTACAACCTCCAACAACACCATAGTAGGCCTAAAAGCAGCCATCAATTAAGAAAGTGTTAAAGCTCAACAATAAAAATAATACTTATCCCAATAACAAACAACTAACTCCTAGCCCTAATATTGGACTAATCTATTATAAAATAGAAGTTATAATGCTAATATGAGTAACAAGAAATGTTTTCTCCCTGCGTAAGTTTAAGTCAGTATCTGATAATATCCTATTAACAGTAAATAAAAATACCCCAATAATAAATAATTTATTAAGTACCCTTTTAATCCAACACAGGAATGTACCTTAGGAAAGATTAAAAGAAGTAAAAGGAACTTGGCAAACACAAACCCCGCCTGTTTACCAAAAACATCACCTCCAGCATCCCTAGTATTGGAGGCACCACCTGCCCAGTGACAACTGTTAAACGGCCATGGTATCCTGACAGTGCAAAGGTAGCATAATCATTTGTTCTCTAAATAAGGACTTGTATAAATGGCTCACGAGGGTTTTACTGTCTCTTACTTCCAATCAGTGAAATTGACCTTCCCGTGAAGAGGCGAGAATAGATTAATAAGACAAGAAGGCTCTATGGAGCTTTAACTAACTAGCCCAAAGAAAACACACTCAACCATTAAGGGACAACGACATTCTTTATGGACTAGCAGTTTTGGTTGGGGTGACCTCGGAGAACAAAAAATCCTCTGAGCAATTTTAAAGACTAGACCCACAAGTCAAATCCCACTATAGCTTATTGATCCAAAGATTTGATCAACGGAACAAGTACCCTAGGGATAACAGTGCAATCCTATTCGAGAGTCCATATCGACAATAGGGTTTATGACCTCAGTGTTGGGTCAGGACACCCCGATGGTGCAACCACTATCAAAGGTTCATTTTTTCAATGTTTAAAGTCTTACGTGATCTGAGTTCAGACCAGAGCAATTCAGGTCAGTGTCTATCTGTTATATATTTCTCCCAGCACGAAAGGACAAGAGAAATGAGGCCAACTTCAAAAAGCACCTTAAATCAATTAATGACCTTATCTTAATTAATCTCACAAACAAATCCTGCCCAAAAAAGGGCTTAGTTAAGGTGGCAGAGCCTGGTAATTGCATAAAACTTAAACCTTTATATTCAGAGATTCAAATCCTCTCCTTAACAAAATGTTTATAATTAATATTCTAATGTTAATTATCCCCATTCTTCTAGCCATGGTGTTTCTCACACTAGTAGAACAAAAAGTCCTAGGCTACATACAATTCTGAAAAGGCCCAAGGTTGTAGGCCCATACAGCCTATTCCAACCCATTGCTGATGCAATCAAACTTTTCATTAAAGAACCATTACGACCTGCCACATCCTCAGTCTCAATGTTTCTTCTAGCACCTATTCTAGCCCTAAGCCTAGCCTTAACCATGTGAATTCCCCTACCTATACACTACCCTCTCATCAACATAAACTTGGGAGTCCTATTTATATTAGCCATATCAAGTCTAGCTGTGTACTCAATCCTCTGATCAGGCTGAGCCTCTAACTCAAAATATGCACTAATCGGAGCCCTACGGGCAGTAGCACAAACAATCTCATAAGAAATAACACTAGCAATTATTTTACTATCAGTACTCCTAATAAGTGTATACTGCACCTTCTCCACATTAATTATTACATAAGAACAAGTATGACTGATTTTCCCAGAATGACCTCTAACAATAATATGATTTATTTCAACATTAGCAGAAACAAACTGAGTGCCATTCAACCTTACTGAGGGAGAATCAGAATTAGTCTCAGGCTTTAACATAGAATATGCAGCAGGGCCATTAGCCTTATTTTTCATAGCAGAATATGCAAATATCATTATAATAAATATTTTTACAACAATTCTATTTCTAGGAACATTTCAAAACACATACATGCCAGAACTTTACACAATCCACTTTATCATCAAATCATTATCACTCACAATCACCTTCCTATGAATCTGAGCCCCCTACCCCCTATTCCATTATGACCAACTAATACACCTACTATGAAAAAGTTTCTTACCTTTAACACTGGCCCTATGCATGTAACATGTATATCACACATCCCTCCACAAACATAAGAAATATGTCTGACAAGAGTTACTTTGATAGAGTAAATAATAGAGGTTTAAGTCCTCTTATTTCTAGAACTATAGGAATTGAATCTACTCCTAAGAACCTAAAACTCTTCATGCTTCCAATTACACCAAGTTCTAATAGTAAGGTCAGCTAATTAAGCTATTGGGCCCATACCCTGAAAATGTTGATTTATATCCTTCCTATACTAATAAACCCAATTATCTTTATTATTATTCTATCAACTATTATATTAGAAACCATTATTGTTCTAATTAGCTCCCACTGACTACTCATCTGAATCAGATTTGAAATAAATATATTTGCTATCATTCTTATTGTAATAAAAAATATAACCCACGAGCCACAGAAGCATCCACTAAAAATTTCCTGACCCAATCGACAGCCTCAATATTACTAATGATAGCTGTCATTATTAACTTAATATTCTCAGGTCAATGAACTGTAATAAAATTATTCAACCCAACAGCCTCTATACTTATACCAATAGCCCTCCCATAAAATTAGGAATAGCCCCATTCCACTTCTGAGTCCAAGAAGTAACACAAGGCATCTCCCTATCTTCTGGCCTAATCTTGCTTACATGACAAAAACTAGCACCTGTATCTGTACTCTACCTGATTTCCCCATCCATCAACCTAAACCTAATCCTAACCCTATCTATTTTATCTATTATAATTGGAGGCTGAGGGGAACTAAACCAAACCCAACTACAAAAAATCATAGCCTACTCATCAATCGCCCACATAGGCTGGATAACAGCAGTCCTACTGTATAATAACACTATAATGTTACTAAATTTAGTTATTTACATTATTATAACCTCTACTATATTTATACTGTTTACAGCCAACTCAACCACTACTACCCTATCACTATCACACACATGAAATAAAGCACCCATTATGATAGTCCTAGTTCTCGTCACCCTCTTGTCAATAGGAGGACTCCCCCCACTATCAGGATTTATACCAAAGTGAATAATCATCAATAAATAACAAAAAATGACGATATCATCCTACCCACCCTTATAGCAATTACAGCACTACTAAATCTATATTTTTGTATACAACTCACTCCACTGCATTAACACTATTTCCCTCCACAAACAACATAAAAATAAAATGACAATTCTCTACTATAAAACAAATAACCCTCCTACCAAAAATAGTTGTATTATCCACCATACTACTATCACTCACACCGATTCTATCAGTGCTAGAATAGGAATTTAGGTTAAATAGACCAAAAGCCTTCAAAGCCCTAAGCAAGTATAATTTACCTAATTCTTGATAAGGATTGCAAGATCACATCTTACATCAACTGAATGCAAATCAACAACTTTAATTAAGCTAAATCCTCACTAGATTGGTGGGCTCTATCCCCATGAAATTTTAGTTAACAGCTAAATACCCTAATCAACTGGCTTCAATCTACTTCTTCTGCTGTGAGAAAAAAAGGTGGGAGAAGCTCTGGCAGAATTGAAGCTGCTTCTCTGAATTTGCAATTCAATGTGGAAATTCACCACAGGTAAAAAGAGGAATTAAACCTCTGTCTTTAGATTTACCGTCTAATGCTTTACTCAGCCATTCTACCTATGTGCATTAACCGCTGGTTATTCTCAACCAACCATAAAGACATTGGTACCTTATACTTACTATTTGGTGCCTGAGCCGGCATAGTAGGAACAGCCCCTTCCATCTTTATGAATTCTATATATAATAGATGAGATTAATAATCCATCCCTTACAGTAAAAACTATAGGGCATCAAGGATACTAAAGTTATGAATATACAGACTATGAAGATTTAAGCTTTGACTCCTATATAGTTCCAACATCAGAATTAAAACCAGGGAAACTATGACTACTAGAAGTAGACAACCGAGTTGTACTACCTATAGAAATAACAATTCAAATACTAATCTCCTCCAAAGATGTATTATACTCAAGAGCTGTGCCTTCCTTAGGACTAAAAGCAGATGCAATCCCAGGTTGTCTAAATCAAACAACCCTTATATCAACCCAACCAGGCTTATATTCCGGTCAATGTTCGGAGATCTGCGGGTCTCATAGTTTCATGCTCATTGTTCTTGAACTAGTCCCACTAAAATACTTGGAAAAATGATCTGCATCAATACTGTAAAATCACCAAGAAGCTATATCAGCACTAACCTTTTAAGTTAGAGATTGAGAGCATGATACTCTCCTTGGTGATAATGCCACAACTAGACACATCAACGTGACTTACAACAATTCTATCAATGTTCCTAGTTCTTTTTATTATCTTTCAACTAAAACTTTCAAAACACAATTTTTACTATAGCCCATCAACTAAAATACCAAAACAGAACACCCCTTGAGAAACAAAATGAATAAAAATCTGTTTTCCTCTTTCATTGCCCCTATAATCCTAGCCTCCCCCTCGTCACTCTTATTGTCCTATTTCCTAGTCTATTATTCCCAACATCAAAGTGACTAGTAAATAACCACCTTGTCTCCCTTCAACAATGAATGCTTCAACTTCCATCAGAACAAATTATGCATATCCACAATTCCAAAGGACAAGCATGGACATTAATACTAATGTTAATTCTATTTATTGGATCAACAAACCTATTAGGTCTACTGTCTCACTCATTTACACTGACCACACAACTATCAATAAATTTAGGCATGGCCGTCCCTCTCTGAGCAGGAGCTGTAATTATAGGCTTTCACAACAAAACTAAAGCTTGACTTGCCCATTTCTTACCACAAGGAACACCAATCCCATTAATCCCAATTCTAGTTATTATTGAAACTATTAGTCTCTTCATTCAACCAGTAGCCCTTGCCATACGATTAATGGCTAATGTTACTGCAGGGCACTTATTAATTCACTTAATTGGAGGAGCCACACTCACACTAATAAACATTAGCACTACACCAGCTCTTATTACATTTATTATTCTAGTTCTACTAACAACTCTTGAATTTGCAGTAGCTATAATTCAAGCCTACATATTTACCATCCCAGTTAGTCTATACTTGCATGATAACTCATAATGACACACCAAACCCATGCTTATCATATAGTAAACCCAAGCCCCTGACCCTTTACAGGGGCCTTGTCTGCCCTCTTAATAACATCCAGCTTAATCATATGATTCCACTTCAATTCAACAATCTTGCTAATGCTCGGCTTAACAACAAATATACTCATAATATACCAATGATGACGAGACATTGTCCAGGAGAGTACCTTTTAAGGACATCATATCTCAACCATTCAAAAAGGCCTTCGCTATGGAATACTCCTTTTTATTATCTCTGAAGTCTTGTTTTTACCAGATTTTTCTGAGCATTCTCCACTCAAGCCTTGCCCCTACAGCTGAATTAGGCGGCTGCTGACCTCCACTTAATATTCAGTGATATTCACCCACTTAATCCCCTAAAAGTTCCATTAATCAACACCTCTGTCCTATTAGCTTCAGGAGTCTCCATTACCTGAGCCCACCACAACCTTATAGAAGGGAATCGCAACCACATGTTAAAAGCCCTATTTATTACCATCGCACTAGGTGTATATTTTATATTATTACAAGCCTCAGAATATTATGAAGCATCATTTACTATTTCAGACAGAGTTTATGGCTCAACCTTCTTCATAGCCACAGGCTTCCATGGCCTCCATGTCATTATTAGATCCAGTTTCTTAATTGTCTGCTTCTTCTGCCTACTAAAATTTCATTTTACCTCTAACCACCACTTCGGCTTTGAAGCAGCTGCCTGATACGTCTACTACTTTGTAGTAGACTATTTATTACTATATTAATCTTATTACAACTATTCCTAATCATAACCTTCACTGCTATAGAACTAATCTTCTTTTATATCCTATTGAAGCAACACTAGTCCCAACACTTACTATCATTACCTGATGAGGAAACCAAGCAGAACGCCTAAATGCCAGCCTCTACTTCCTGTTCTGTACACTAGCAGGCTCCTTACCCTTACTAGTTGCACAAGTTTATATCCAAAACACAGTAGGATCTCTAAACTTCCTAATGCTTTAATACTGAGTGCAACCAATGCCTAATTCCTGATCAAATGTCTTCATATGACTAGCATGCATAATAGCTTTTATAATAAAAATACCATTATATGGCCTCCATCTTTGACTACCTAAAGCCCACACAGAAGCCCCCATTGCAGGCTCTATAGTCCTTGCAGAAAGCCAACTAAAACTAGGAGGATACGGCATACTGCGGATCACATTACTCCTAAATCCAGTAACTAACTTTATAGTATATCCATTTATTATATTATCCCTGTCAGGCATAATCATGACTAGCTCAATTTGCCTTCACCAAATGGACCTAAGGTCGCTATCACATACTCCTCTGTCAGCCATATGGCACTTGTTATTGTAGCTATTCTTATTCAAACACCTTGAAGCTACATAGGAGCCACCGCCCTAATAATTGCCTACGGCCTTACATCTTCCATACACTTCTGCCTGGCAAACTCCAACTATGAACGAATTCATAGCCAAATAATAATTCTAGCCTGAGGCCTACAAACGTTTCTCCCTCTAATGGCCACCTGACGATTCTTAGCAAGCTTAACTAATCTATCTCTACCCCCAACAACCAACCTGACTAGAGAGCTGTTTGTATTAATATCAACCTTTTCAGGATCCAATATTACAATTATTTTAATAGGATTAAATATAGTAATCACTGCCTTATACCCCCTTTACATGCTAATTACAACACAATGAGGAAAATACATCCACCATATCAACAACCTTTCATCTTACTTCACAGGAGAAAATGCACTCATATCATTACACATCTTACCCCTATTACTTCTATCCCTAAACCCAAAAGTTATTCTAGGACCCCTGTACTGTAAATGTAGTTTAAAAAAAAATAGACTGTGACTCTAACAATAGAAGCCTATTATCTTCTTATTTACTGAAAAAGTACGCGAGAACTGCTAATTCTATGCCCCCATGTCTAACAGCACGGCTTTTTCAAACTTTTAAAGGATGGTAGTTATCTGTTGGTCTTAGGAACCAAAAAATTGGTGCAACTCCAAATAAAAGTAATAAACATATTATCTTTCTTCACATTAACCACCCTATTCTTACTAACAGAGCCTATCATAATAACAACCTCTGACACCTACAAAACCTCTAATTGCCCACTTTATGTAAAAACAACTATCTCATGTGCCTTCATTACCAGTATAACTCCCACAATAATGTTATTCACACAGGACAAGAAATAATTATTTCAAACTGACACTGACTAGCTATTCAAACTCTTAAACTATCACTTAGCTTCAAAATAGATTACTTCTCAATAATATTTGTCCCTGTACTATTCATAACATGATCCATCATAGAATTCCAATATGATATATACACTCAGTCCCCAACATTAACCAATTCTTCAAATATCTACTCTTGTTCCTCATCACAATATTATTCTTGTCACTGCAAACAACCTCTTTCAACTACTTATTGGCTGAGAAGGAGTTGGAATTATATCATTCTTACTTATTGGATGATGATACAGACGAGCAGACGCAAACACAGCAGCCCTACAAGCAATCTTGTACAACTACATTGGCGATATCAAATTTACCCTGGCAACAGCATGATTCTTAGCTAACCTCAACACCTGAGATCATCAACAAATCTTTATACTAAACCCAGATAACTCCAATCTACTGCAACTGGAAAATCTGCACAATTTGGCCTACAGCCATGACTACCCTCCACAATAGAAGGCCCAACCCCTGTCTCAGCACTACTTCACTCAAGCACAATAGTAGTAGTGGGCATTTTTCTACTAATCTGCTTCTGCCCATTAACAGAGAACAACAAATTTGCCCAGTCCATTATACTATGTTTAGGGGCTATCACCACACTATTTACAGCAATATGTGCCCATAACTAAAAATGATATTTAAAAAATTGTTGCCTTCTCTGTATCCAGTCAACTAGGTCTCATAATAGTAACAACTGTGGCTGGGAGGAGACACCCCACGTCCGAGGTCAGGGGCTGTCAGGAGAAGCCACCTTACTCCTGAGGCCAGGGGCAGTAAAGCTGAGGAGCCTCCCCGTGCCCAACGCCAAAGGAAATGGTTGGGAGGAGCCACCCACGTCCGAGGCCAGGGCCTGTGGCCAGGAGGAGCAACCCGAGGAGCAGTGGCTGCCCAGGCACAGGAGGGCATAGAGGAGCTATCTCACATTGAAGGTCAGAAATAGTGGCGGTGAGGAGACACCCTTTTTCCAAGGTAAGGAGCAGCAGCTGTGTTTGGCTGGAGCAGCTATGAAGAGATACCCCACGCCCAAGGTAAAAGAAACTCAAGTATGATGGTAGGTGTTGCAAGAGGGCATCAGAGGGCAGACACACTGAAACCATACTCACAGAAAACAAGTCAATTTAATCACACTAGGACCACAGCCCTGTCTAACTCAATGAAACCAAGCCATGTCAATGGGGCAACCCAAGATGGGCGGGTCATGTTGGAGATGTCTGACAGAATGTGGTCCACTGGAGAAGGGAATGGCAAGCCATTTCAAGGATTCTTGCCTTGAGAACCCCATGAACAGTATGAAAAGGCAAAATGATGGGATACCAAAAGAGGAACTCCCCAGGTCATTAGGTACCCAATTTGCTACTGGAGATCAGTGGAGAAATAACTCCACGAAGAAGGAAGGGATGGAGCCAAAGCAAAAACAATACCCAGCTGTGGATCTGACTGGTGATAGAAGCAAGGTCTGATACTGTAAAGAGGAATATTGCATAGGAACCTGGAATGTCAGGTCCATGAATCAAGGCAAATAGGAAGTGGTCAAACAAGAGATGGCAAGAGTGAACGTCAATGTTCTAGGAATCAGCAAACTAAAATGGACTGGAATGGGTGAATTTAACTCAGATGACCATTATATCTACTACTGCAGGCAGGGTCCCTCAGAAGAAATGGAGTAGCCATCATACTCAACAAAAGAGTCCAAAATGCAGTACTTGGATGCAATCTCAAAAATGACAGAATGATCTCTGTTCATCTCCAAGGCAAACCATTCAATATTACAGTAATCCAAGACTATGCCCCAAACAGTAATGCTGAAGAAGCTGAAGTTGAATGGTTTTATGAAGACCTACAAGACCTTTTAGAACTAACACCCAAAAAAGATGTCCTTTACATTATAGGGGACTGGAATGCTAAAGTAGGAAGTCAAGAAACACCTGGAGTAACAGGCAAATTTGGCCTTGGAATGCGGAAAGAAATAGGGCAAAGACTAATAGAGTTTTGGCAAGAAAATTCACTGGTCATAGCAAACATCCTCTTCCAACAACACAAGAGAAGACTCTACATATGAACATCACCAGATGGTCAACACTGAAATCATATTGATTATATTCTTTGCAGCCAAAGATGGAGAAGCCCTATACATTCAACTAAAACAAGACCAGGAGCTGACTATGGCTCACATCATGAACTCCTTATTACCAAGTTCAGTTCAGTCACTCAGTCGTGTCCGACTCTTTGCAACTCCATGGATTGCAGCACGCCAGGCCTCCCTGTCCATCACCATCTCCCGGAGTTCACTCAGACTCACCCTTATTACCAAATTCAGACTTAAATTGAAGAAAGTAGGGGAAACCACTA
The DNA here is from genome assembly GCA_006408675.1 of Madoqua kirkii. Lineage (NCBI taxonomy): Eukaryota > Metazoa > Chordata > Mammalia > Artiodactyla > Bovidae > Madoqua > Madoqua kirkii. Next base: position 16,369 of record SJYC01133176.1, read on the forward strand.
GACCATTCAGGTATGATCTAAATCAAATCCCTTATGATTATATCATGGAAGTGAGAAATAGATTTAAGGGCCTAGATCTGATAGAGAGAATGCTTGATGAACTATGGAATGAGGTTCATGACAATGTATAGAAGACAGGGATCAAGACCATCCCCATGGAAAAGAGATGCAAAAAGGCAAAATGGCTTCCTTTAGAAGACTTACAAATAGCTGTGAAAAGAAGAGAGGCAAAAAACAAACGAGAAAAGGAGAGATATAAGCATCTGAGTGCAGATTTCCAAAGAAGAGCAAGAAGACATAAGAAAGCCTTCTTCGGAGATCAGTGCAAAGAAATAGAGGAAAACAACAGAATGGGAAAGACTAGAGATCACTTCAAGAAAATTAGAGATACCAAGGGAACATTTCATGCAAAAAAGGCCTCGATAAAGGACAGAAATGATCTGGACCTAAGAGAAGCAGAAGATATTAAGAAGAGGTGGGAAGAATACACAGAAGAATTGTACAAAAAAGATCTTCATGAACCAGATAATCATGATGATGTGATCACTAATCTAGAGACAGATATCCTGGAATGTGAAGTCAAGTAGGCCTTAGAAAGCGTCACTATGAACAAAGCTAGTGGAGGTGATGGAATTCCAGTGGAGCTAGTTCAAACCCTGAAAGATGATGCTGTGAAAGTGCTGCACTCAATATGCCAGCAAATTTGGAAAACTCAACAGTGGCCACAGGACTGGAAAAGATCAGTTTTCATTCCAATTCCAAAGAAAGGAAATGACAAAGAATGCTCAAGCTAACATACAATTGCACTCATCTCACATCTAGTAAAGTAATGTTCAAAATTCCCCAAGCCAGGCTTCAGCAATACGAGAACCGTGAACTCCCTGATGTTCAGGATGGTTGTAGACAAGGCAGAGAAACAAGAGATCAAACTGCCAACTTCCGCAAGAGAGTTCCAGAAGAAACATACACACACACACACACACACACACACACACACACACACACATCTATTTTTGGATGCCAAAGCCTTCGACTGTGTGGATCACAGTAAACTGTGGAAAATTCTGAAAGAGATGGGAATACCATACTACCTGACCTGTCTCTTGAAAAATCTGTATACAAGTCAGGAAGCAACAGTTAGAAGTGGACATGTAACAACAGACTGGTTCCAAATAGGAAAAGGAGTACATCAAGGCTATACAGTGTCACCCTGCTTATTTAACTTCTATGCAGAGTACATCATGAGAAACGCTGGACTGGAAGAAACACAAGCTGGAATCAAGATTGCCAGTGGAAATATCAACAATCCCAGATATGCAAATGACACCATCCTTATGGCAGGAAGTGAAGAGGAACTAAAAAGCCTCTTGATGAAAGTGAAAGAGGAAAGCAAAAAAGTTGGCTTAAAGCTCAACATTCAGAAAACGAAGATCATGGATGGCATCCAGTCCCATCACTTCATGGGAAATAGATGGGGAAATAATGGAAACAGTGTCAGCCTTTATTTTGGGGGGCTCCAAAATCACTGCAGATGGTGACTGAAGCCATGAAATTAG
>SJYC01133177.1:0-19828 GCA_006408675.1 Madoqua kirkii
AGTAGGGGAAACCACTAGACCATTCAGGTATGATCTAAATCAAATCCCTTATGATTATATCATGGAAGTGAGAAATAGATTTAAGGGCCTAGATCTGATAGAGAGAATGCTTGATGAACTATGGAATGAGGTTCATGACAATGTATAGAAGACAGGGATCAAGACCATCCCCATGGAAAAGAGATGCAAAAAGGCAAAATGGCTTCCTTTAGAAGACTTACAAATAGCTGTGAAAAGAAGAGAGGCAAAAAACAAACGAGAAAAGGAGAGATATAAGCATCTGAGTGCAGATTTCCAAAGAAGAGCAAGAAGACATAAGAAAGCCTTCTTCGGAGATCAGTGCAAAGAAATAGAGGAAAACAACAGAATGGGAAAGACTAGAGATCACTTCAAGAAAATTAGAGATACCAAGGGAACATTTCATGCAAAAAAGGCCTCGATAAAGGACAGAAATGATCTGGACCTAAGAGAAGCAGAAGATATTAAGAAGAGGTGGGAAGAATACACAGAAGAATTGTACAAAAAAGATCTTCATGAACCAGATAATCATGATGATGTGATCACTAATCTAGAGACAGATATCCTGGAATGTGAAGTCAAGTAGGCCTTAGAAAGCGTCACTATGAACAAAGCTAGTGGAGGTGATGGAATTCCAGTGGAGCTAGTTCAAACCCTGAAAGATGATGCTGTGAAAGTGCTGCACTCAATATGCCAGCAAATTTGGAAAACTCAACAGTGGCCACAGGACTGGAAAAGATCAGTTTTCATTCCAATTCCAAAGAAAGGAAATGACAAAGAATGCTCAAGCTAACATACAATTGCACTCATCTCACATCTAGTAAAGTAATGTTCAAAATTCCCCAAGCCAGGCTTCAGCAATACGAGAACCGTGAACTCCCTGATGTTCAGGATGGTTGTAGACAAGGCAGAGAAACAAGAGATCAAACTGCCAACTTCCGCAAGAGAGTTCCAGAAGAAACATACACACACACACACACACACACACACACACACACACACACACACACATCTATTTTTGGATGCCAAAGCCTTCGACTGTGTGGATCACAGTAAACTGTGGAAAATTCTGAAAGAGATGGGAATACCATACTACCTGACCTGTCTCTTGAAAAATCTGTATACAAGTCAGGAAGCAACAGTTAGAAGTGGACATGTAACAACAGACTGGTTCCAAATAGGAAAAGGAGTACATCAAGGCTATACAGTGTCACCCTGCTTATTTAACTTCTATGCAGAGTACATCATGAGAAACGCTGGACTGGAAGAAACACAAGCTGGAATCAAGATTGCCAGTGGAAATATCAACAATCCCAGATATGCAAATGACACCATCCTTATGGCAGGAAGTGAAGAGGAACTAAAAAGCCTCTTGATGAAAGTGAAAGAGGAAAGCAAAAAAGTTGGCTTAAAGCTCAACATTCAGAAAACGAAGATCATGGATGGCATCCAGTCCCATCACTTCATGGGAAATAGATGGGGAAATAATGGAAACAGTGTCAGCCTTTATTTTGGGGGGCTCCAAAATCACTGCAGATGGTGACTGAAGCCATGAAATTAGAAGATGCTTACTCCTTGGAAGAAAAGTTATGACCAACCTAGATAGCATATTCAAAAGCAGAGACGTTACTTTGCCGACTAAGGTTTGTCTAGTTAAGGCTATGGTTTTTCCTGTGGTCATGTATGAATATGACAGTTGGACTGTGAAGAAAGCTGAGTGCCGAAGAATTGATGCTTTTGAACTGTGGTGTTGGGACTGCAAAAAGATCCAACCAGTCCATTTTGAAGGAAATCAGCCCTGGGATTTCTTTGGAAGGAATGATGCTAAAGCTGAAACTCCAGTACTTTGGCTACCTCATCCGAAGAGTTGACTCATTGGAAAAGACTCTGATGCTGAGAAGGATTGAGGCCAGGAGTAGAAGGCGATGACACAGGATGACATGGCTGGATGGCATCACGGACTTGATGAACATGAGTCTGGGTGAATCAAGAATTGGTGATGGATAGGGAGGCCTGGCGTGCTGCGGTTCATGGGGTCGCAGAGTCGGACACGACTGAGTGACTGAACTGAACTGAACCCTACCTAGAGTTCCTCCATATCTGTATCCAAGCTCTCTTCAAAGCCATATTATTTATATGCTCTGGTTCTATTATCCACAGCTTAAATGGTGAACAAGAAATTCGAAAAATAGAGGCCTATTCAAAGCTATATCATTTACCACAATGGCCCTCATTATTGGCAGTCTTTCACTAATAAGAATACCCTTTCTTACCGGATTTTACTCTGAAGACCTAATCATCGTATCTGCCAACATGTCATATACCAAAGCCTGAGCCCTTTTAATAACACTAATCTCCACCTCTTTTACAGCTATCTACAGTATCTCATATTATTTTCTTTGCACTTCTACAACAGTCCCAATTCCCAGCCCTGATTATTATTAATGAAATAACCCCTTCCTAATTAACTCAATTAAACATCTACTAATTGGAAGCCTTTTCACAGTATTTATTATCTCCAACAACATTCCTCCAACAACAGTTCCCCAAATAACCATACCTTATTATCCAAAAATAATATCCCTAGAAGTCAAAATCCTAGGCTTCATTCTAGCACTAGAAATTAGCAACATAACCCATAACCTAAAATTTAACTACTAATTAAATGCCTTTAAATTCTCTAACCTATTAGGATATTACCCTACAATCATGTACTGCCTAACCCCCTACATAAATGTAACAATAAGCCAAAAATCAGCATCTTCAATTCTTGACCTAATTTGATTGGAAAACATTTTACCAAAAACCACCTCACTAATCCAAATAAAGACATCCACTATGATTACAACTCAAAAAAGGCCTAATCAAACTATATTTCCTTCTTTCCTAGGCAAAATCCTCAGTATAATCAGTATCAGTTCAGCTCAGTCGCTCAGTCGTGTCTGACTTTTGGCAACTCCATGAATCTCAGCACACCAGGCTCCCTGTCCATCACCAACTCTTGGAGTTCACTCAGACTCACGTCCATCAAGTCGATGATGCCATCCAGCCACCTCATCCTCTGTCGTCGCCTTCTCCTCCTGCTCCCAATCCTTCCCAGCATCAGAGTCTTTTCTGATGAGTCAACTGTTCACATGAGTGGCCAAAGTATTAAAATTTCAGCTTTAGCGTCATTCCTTCCAAAGAAATCCCAGGGCTGATCTCCTTCAGAATGGACTGGTTGAATCTCCTTGCAGTCCTAGGGACTCTCAAGAGTCTTCTTCAACACCACAGTTCAAAAACACCAATTCTTTGGTGCTCAGCCTTCTTCACAGTCCAACTCTCACATGCATACATGACCACGGGAAAAAACCATAGCCTTGACTAGACGGACCTTAGTTAGAAAAGTAATGTCTCTGCTTTTCAACATGCTGTTTAGGTTGGTCATAACTTTTCTTCCAAGGAGTAATCCTATTTAATTTCCATGAGTAATCTCCATAATAACCACAACACCAATTAACAAAGATCAGAGTCACAATAACCAACCAAGTATCATAACTATATAAAGCCACAATTCTTATAGCCTCCTCACTAAAAAATCCAGAATCCCCTGTATCATAAAATACTCAATCCCCCAAACCATTGAACTTGAATACAATTTCCACCTCCTCATCCTTCAATACATAATAAACCATCAAAAACTCCATCAACAAGCCAGTAATAAAAGCCCCTAAAACAGTCTTATTAGAAACTCAAATCTCAGGATACTGTTGCTTAGCTATAGTCATTGTATAACCAAAATCCACTCTCATACCCCCCAAATAAATTGAGAAAACCATTAGACCCAAGAAAAACTCATCAAAATTTAATACAATACCACAACCAACTCTGCCACTCATAATTAAACCCAATACCCCATAAATAGGTGAAGATTTTGAAGATAATCCTGCAAAACCAATCACAAAAATAATACTCAAAATAAATATAATGTAGGTTATCATTATTCTTGCATGGAATCTAACCATGACTAATGATACGAAAAACCAGTGTTGCCATTCAAGTACAAGAACACTAATGTGTTCAACAAGACCTAGGAAGAGAAGAGAAAAGATATTATTAGTGTGTGTTTCCACTTGTATATATATATATGTATTTGTCTACACTTTGTGTGTGTATATATATATATATTTGTCTACACTTAAGGCTGCCATAAAATTCTATTATTTGGGAGAAAATGCCTACTTTTTTTTCTCCCTGCACTGCCTTCTAAATGTCATTTTCAGCTTTATAGAATCACTTTATATAAGAGAACTCTTTTGAACTAAATTTCTTCAAGAAGTCATTACATCAAGTAAATTACAAATAATGAGAAAAGTTCAGAGACAATATAATTATGAAATACTAGAAATATTTTAGGAGAAGGCAATGGCATCCCACTTCAGTACTCTTGCCTGGAAACTCCCATGGACGGAAGTGCCTGGTGGGCTGCAGTCCATGGGGTCGCTGAGTCAGACACGACTGAGCGACTTCACTTTCACTTTTCACTTTCATGCATTGGAGAAGGAAATGGCAACCCACTCCAGTGTTCTTGCCTGGAGAATCCCAGGAATGGCGGAGCCCAATGGGCTGCCATTTGTGGGGTCCCACAGAGTCAGACATGACTGAAATGACTTAGCAGTAGTGGAAATGTTTTAAATGTATCAGTCAATATTTACTTGAAAATTAGGAAAAAGTAAACATTGTGGGAATGAGTGGTTTACAGTAGGAAATGAAAGACTGAAAGGGAGATTTGGAGGACTGGAAAAAGTCAGTACCCATCCCGACAGATGAATTAGTGTTAAGGAGTTAAATTGGAGCTTGCACATCCATGTGAAAAAAAAAAAAAAAGTCAGGTTAGACCATCAGAGAACTATGAAAGGGAAAATGTGGCAAGATTTAAGAGACACTGTTGTCTCAGTTTAAGTACCATATCTCTGTGTCAAGGATTTGGTTGGTGGGCCTGGGGCCACTATTGATCAATAGGGCCAGTAGTAAGGATGACAAGTCATAGACAGAGCAAAGGAAAGTGAAATTAAGCTGGGAAATTTGCTTTAGTATGACTCAAAATCATACAGAGAAAGTGATTTTGGAAAATGTATAGTTCATAGCCTTAATCACATTAATACAGCATTATCTTTCATATAAAAGAGATAGCAGCTAGATTATATTTATTAACATATTGTCAAAGGAACTCAGTTATTCATAAATTAGCTTAACAATGCTTGTGAAATTATGAAATTATAGCTAGATATAGATAGATCTAGATCTACATATATAAATGCATATTTTCCTTGAAAGATGTTCTAGAGTTTTTCTTAAGTTCAGTTCAGTTCAGATGCTCAGTCATGTCCAACTCTTTGTGATCCCATGAATCACAGCATGCCAGGCCTCCCTGTCCATCACCAACTCCTGGAGTTCACTTATACTCAGGTCCTTTGAGTCAGTGATGTCCTCCAGTCATCTCATCCTCTGTCGTCCCCTTGTCCTCCTGCCCCCATACTTGAGATACAATGAGGTTTACATAGTTTTTCCCCAAACGGCCCTTTTCACAAATATGAAATCTATCATTTGCCTAATCTTGCATATTGCTGATGGATATTATAATTCATGGTTTTTTTTAAATTCTTATTGCATGTATATAACTAAAAGTCAGGATTTTAAAATTAAAAGAAAGATATTTTTCTGTTTCAAGAAATAAGTAAAACAGAATAGTAAGAACTCTTACATGTAAATATTATAAAACCAAAAATCTATTAATATATTTATATATATGTGTGTGTGTGTGTGTGTGTGTGTGTGTGTGAAGAATAAATGTAAAACAAAGAGAGATGACATTTAATGTTTTCCTAGTATCAGGAACTGCAACAACATAGATGAACATTTAGGGCCTTATGCTAAGTGAAATGTTAGACAGAAAAAGGCAAATATTATATGATCTATCTTTATATAGAATATAAAAACAAATGAAGTTCACGGGAAAAAAGATCAGATCATATTTGTGGTACCAGAGACAGAGGTGTGGTGAATGAGAGAACAGATGAAGGTTGTCAAAATGTATAAACCTCCAGCCAGAAGATAAATAAGTACTAGAGGTGCAATGTACAGTATGATAACTATAGATAACTCTGCTGTATGGTGTGTTTGAACATTAAACGGTTAGATCTTAGATTCTCATCGTAAGGGGAAAAAATGCATTTTTTAAATGATACGAGATGATGAATATTAATTAAACTTATTGTGGTGATCTCTTCATTATATATGTACCACTAGTCATTATGATGTACATCTAAATATTACATAGTATTGTATGTCAATTAGAACTTAATAAAACTGAAATAAAATTAGAAATAATACATGAAATTGAATGATACACATTAAAAAAGGAAGAGAATCCTGAATATGTAACAATATTTCTGTATCCTGAGGGCATTATATTAAGTAAGTAAAATAAGTCAGTAACATAAGGACAGCTATTGCATAATTCCTCTTATATGAGGTATCTAAGTTAATTAGTTTCATAGAACTAGAGTAGAATAGTGATTGCCAGGCACTAGGAGGAAATGATAAAATGAAGATTATACTAATCAATGTGTGTAAAGTCTCAGTTATGCCAGATGAATAAGTTCTAGAGAGCTGCTGTAAAGCATTGTCCCTAAAGCTAACAATACTGTACTGTACACTTAAAATATTGTTACATAAATTTTATGTTAAGCATTCTTACCTTGATAAAAATATAATTAAGAAAAATAAGTATGGACTTGATTCATTCTGATAATGACATTTGAATCAATGAAAAGAGTGTGTGCAAAAATTGTAGCAGAAAGAGGACAATACACACACACACACACACACACACACACACACACACACACACACATACATTACTTGAGTATGAGATCTAAGGGAGAAATGGCATTTATACCAGAAGGTGAGAAGTAGAGCAAAGATACTTCCCACACTACACAACTTAAACAACCTAAGCATCTATCATCTTCCAATAGCAACATGTAGCTTAGAATATCTAAGGAAAGTGTACATTGTGTAATTAAGATTATTACTTGTGACATTTCATTTGACACTCATAATATGGTAGCAAAATAGTAAAATGGTAAAGTGTTGGATTCTGGATTCACAGGGACATGGTTTAAATTCTGTCTGTATTGTAGATAAGACATGAGCCAGTCTATAGCAAAAGTAATTAATTCTCCAGTTTTTCAGCATTTTCTTTTCTATGTATATTGGATGAGTAATTAATCTATTTAGTCCTCAGTTTTCCAAGATTATAAAACATTGTTATTCAGATAAAACATGTGAGGCTATTATCAAAATGAATAGCACATAGAATATTATCAGTTAGTTAATGCTTTAAGATTCTAGCCAGAGGAAACAACATGTGTAAAGACATTGAGCTGAGCATTTGGATTATTTAAGTAATAGAAATGAGGCTAACTTTAAGAACACTATTGGAAACAGGAAGAATACCATGCAATAAGGCCGAGACGTAAGCAAAATCCAGGCTTCCTCTTTGGCTCAGAGGTAAAGAAACTGACAGCAGTGCAGGAGATGTAGGTTTTATCCCTGAATTGGGAAGATACCCTGGAAAAAGAAATGGCAATCCACTTCAGTATTCTTGGCTGGAAAACCCCATGGAGAGAGGATCCTTGTGGGCTACAGTTCATGGGGTTGCAAAGAGTTGGACACAATGGAACACACACATACAATAAGCAGAATCTAGAGTATGTAGACATTGAAATAGTAATTAAAAAACAACAAAATTGCATCTACCCACAAATAATACCCTCAAGTCAGATGGCTGTACTGGTGTAATCAACCATATATTTAAAGGACAACACTAATTCCTCTCCAATGTTTCCAAAAACAATGGAAAATTAATAAATTCAGAACCCATTCTAAAGAGTCAGTATTACCTTAAAATAAAAACCAAGCAAAGATACCACATTAAAAGTAAATAAATGTAAAAATCCTGAAAAAAAATTGACAAAACAAATCTAGCCATTTATAAAAATGATTATACACTGTGTGAATGAGTGGGGTTAAGTTTAATAATGTAAGACTGATTCAACACAAGAAAGTAGTAATATAATATACATCATTAAGATAGAATATAAAATTCACATGACCATCTTAATAGAAACAAAAAAGTCTTCTGTTAAAAACTAACAAAAGACATAAAATTTCTCTCTGAGATCAGGAACAATACAAGAACGTTTACTCTCACAATTTCTACTCATCATTTTTCAGAAGATTTCATCTAGGGTAATTTGGCAAGAAAGTAAAATAAAAGACTTTATTATTTTAAAGATAACAGTAATGTCCAAATTTATCTATAGTTTAAGCATCACTTCAGTCAGTCGCTCAGTCATTTCCCACTCTGCGACCCCATGAATCGAGCACGTCAGGCCTCCCTGTCCATCACCATATTCCTGGAGTTCACTGAAACTCACGTCCATCGAGTCAGTGATGCCATCCAGCCATCTCATTCTTTGTCGTTCCCGTCTCCTCCTGCCCCCAATCCCTCCCAACATCAGAGTCCTTTCCAATAAGTCAACTCTTTGCATGAGGGGGCAAAGTACTGGAGTTTCAGCCTGAGCATCATTCCTTCCAAAAAAATCCCAGGGCTGATCTTCAGAATGGACTGGTTGGATCTCCTTGCAGTCCAAGTCACTCTCAAGAGTCTTCTCCAACACCACAGTTCAAAAGCATCAATTCTTCAGCCAGGCCTCCCTGTCCATCACCAACTCCCAGAGTTCACTCAGACTCATGTCCATCGAATCCGTGATGCCATCCAGCCATCTCATCCTCTGTCATCCCCTTCTTCTCCTGCCCCCAATCCCTCCCAGCATCAGAGTCTTTTCTAATGAGTCAACTCTTCACAAAAGGTGGCCGAAGTACTGGAGTTTCAGCTTTAGCATCATTCCTTCCAAAGAAATCCCAAGGCTGATCTTCAGAATGGACTGGTTGGATCTCTTTGCAGTTCAAGGGACTCTCAAGAGTCTTCTCCAACACCATAGTTCAAAAGCATCAATTCTTCGGTGCTCAGCTTTCTTCACAGTCCAACTCTCACATCCATACATGACTACTGGAAAAACCATAGCCTTGACTAGACGGACCTTTGTTGGCAAAGTAATGTCTCTGCTTTTGAATATGCTATCTAGGTTGGTCATAACTTTCCTTCCAAGGAGTAAACATCTTTTAATTTCATGGCTGCAGTCACCATCTGCAGTGATTTTTGATTAGAAACCATTAAAACTGATTTATAGAATTAGGAAAAAAATAAGCTCTTAGTTGTACAGGTAAAAACTGTGACACCAAACTGAATGAGTTTGCAGTTGATTTTTCTCCAGTCAAGCCTTCCTATTAGAACATAGCTCTGTAAACATCATAATTTCAACCAAGAAACAACCTAAAGCAGAAAGGGCAGTTGAGCTATGCTTGGACTACTGATACTATGAGGTAATAAATTTGCATTGTTCTTTTACTGTTATGTTTGCAGTAATTTGTTACATAACAAAACTAAAGCATGATAAATAGTTTACAATATTTTCCCAGAAATTAACTCTTCATTTTTCTCTTTCTTCATTCCTATATTTCATGTTTCTAAAGTGGTTACCTTAGGACAAGCAGTAATAGGTTCATATAACTTTTAAAACAAAATTAGTGTATTTCTTTGGCTTGGTTGGATCTTAGTTGCTGCATGCAGGCTCTTCTATTATGGCAGGTCAGCTCTAGAGTGCATGCTCAGTAGTTGCAGAGTGCTGGCTTAGTTCTCCCGCGGGATGGGAAATCTCCCCAGACCAGGATCAAACCTGTGTCCCTTGCACTGGAAGTTAGATTCTTACCCACTGGACCACCAGGGAAGTCCCAGGTTCATATAACTTTTGAGTAAGTAGTTGTCATTCCTCGACTGTAAAGGATGAGTGCAGCTGGAATGAAATATGTGAAGCAGACAAGGATGGTTGCATGACTTGCTCTGGGCTAGTAAATATCCATGACTGACATGGTGACCAACATTGTACAGATTCTCTTCAAGTTCTTCCTCAGTTTAGGGTTGTGTGGACCTATTTCTTGGTCATCTTCTTGCAGTTATTATTGTTCAGTCCCTCAGTCTGGTCTGATTCCTTGCAAGCCCATAGACTGTATCACACCAGGCATCCTTGTCCTCACTATCTCCTGGAATTTGCTCAAACTCATGTCCTTTGAGTTGATGATGCCGTCAAACCATCTCATACTCTGTCACCCACTTCTCCTCCTGCCCTCAATCTTTCCCAGCATCAGGGTCTTTTCCAATGAGTCAGCTCTTCTGTATCAGGGGATCAAAGGAGTAGAGCTTCAGCTTCAGCATCAGTCCTTCCAATGAATATTTGGATTGATTTCTTCTAGGATTGACTGGTTTTTTCTCCTGGCAGCCCAAAGGACTCTCAAGAGTCTTCTCCAGCAGCACAGTTCAAAAGCATTGATTCTTCAGTGCTCAGCTTTTTTTATGGCCCAACTCTCACATCCATACATGACTACTAGAAAAACCCATATATTTGACAATATGGGCCTTTGTCAGCAGAGTGATATCTGTGTTTTTAATATGCTGTCTAGGATTGTTATAGCTTTTCTTCCAAGGAGCAAGCATCTTTTAATTTCATGGGTGCAGTCACCTGCAGTCACAGTGCCTTTGGAGCCCAAGAAAATAAAGTCTGTCACTGTTTGCATTGTTTCTCCATCTGTTTGCCATGAAGTGATGGGACTGGATGCCATGATCTCAGTTTTCTGAGTGTTAAGTTTTAAGCCAGCTTTTCCACTCTCCTCTTTCATCTTCAGCAAGAGGTCCTTTAGTTTCTCTTTGCTTTCTGCCATTAGGGTGGTGTTATATGAGGTTGTTGATATTTCTCCTGGCTTGATTGCAGCTTGTGCTTCATCCAGCCTGGAATTTTGCATGATGTACTCTGCATAGAAGTTAAATAAGCAGAGTGACAGTATACAGCCTTGACATACTCCTTTTCCAATTTTGAACCAGTCTGTTGTTCCATGTTCAGTTCTAATTGTTGCTTCTTGACCTGCATATAGGTTTCTCAGGAGGCAGATATGGTGGTCTGATATTCCGATCTTTTTAGAAATGTTCTACAGTTTGTTGTGATCCACATAGTCAAAGGCTTTAGCATAGTCAATGAAGCAGAAGTAGGTATTTTTTTATGGACTTTTCTTGCCTTTTCTATATCTGTTGGATGTTGGCAATTTGATCCTTGGTTCCTCTGCCTTTTCTAAATCCAGCTTGTATATCTATAAGTTCTCGATTTATATACTGCTGAAGCCTAGCTTGAAGGATTTTGAGCATGACCTTGTTAGCATGTGAAATGAGTGCAGTTATGCAGTAGTCTGAGCATTCTTTGGCATTGCCCTTCTTTGGGATTGGAATGAAAACTGACCTTTTCCATTCCTGTGGCCACTGCTGACTTTTCCAAATTGGGCAGCGTATTCAGTGTAGCACTTTAACTGCATCATCTTTTAATATTTGAAATAGCTTTGTTGGAATTCCATTACCTCTACTACCTTTGTTTGCAGTACATTCTCCAAAGACCCACTTGACTTCACACTGCAAGATGTCTGCTTCCTGCAGAGTATAATGATAATTTATCTTCTGAAGAGGCCCTTTTTCTTGATTCACTAAATCTGCCTGCCCACTGTTCCCATCACATTTAGACACTCTGGCATCTATGTCATATAAGTCATATATATTACTTTGCCAACAAAGGTCCATCTAGTCAAGGCTACGGTTTTTCCAATCGTCGTGTATGGATGTGAGAGCTGGACTGTGAAGAAAGCTGAGCGCTGAAGAATTGAGCTTTTGAATTGTGGGGTTGGAGAAGACTCTTGAGAGTCCCTTGGACTGCAAAGAGATCCAACCAGTCCATTCTGAAGGAGATCAGCCCTGGGATTTCTTTGGAAGGAATGATGCTAAAGCTGAAACTCCAGTACTTTGGCCACCTCATGAGAAGAGTTGACTCATTGGAAAAGACTCTGATGCTGGGAGGGATTGGGGGCAGGAGGAGAAGGGGACGACAGAGGATGAGATGGCTGGATGGCATCACTGACTCAGTGGACATGAGTTTGGGTAAACTCCGGGAGTTGGTGGTGGACAGGGAGGCCTGGCGTGCTGCGATTCATGGGGTCGCAGAGAGTCAGACATGACTGAGCGACTGAACTGAACTGATACCATATAATCAGGGCTTCCCTGGTGGCTCAGACCGTAAAGTGTCTGCCTATGATGCGGAGACTTGGGTTAGATCCCTGGGTGGGGAATATCCCCTGGAGAAGGAAATGGCAATCCATTGCAGTATTCTTGCCTGGAGAATCCCATGCACAGAAGAGCCTGGTGGGCCACAGTCTATGAGGTTGCAAAGAGTTGGACACAACTGAGTGAGTAACACAGACACACACACTACCATATAATCAGAGAATAACTAATCAGCATGTTATGTAAACTTTTTTTAATCACACACAGAAAAACTGAAATTACTCCACGTAGTATAGCAAACAGGTTCTCTTTGATACAAAAACAAGATATATAAGGAAACCCCCCTGAAAGAGTATTTGACCCAAGTCCACTCCATTGTTCCAGAGTGCACTGGAAAACATAAGCAGAGCAATAGCCAAATAAGAAGTAAGAAAACTGCAAAAAGAAAGAGAATATTTATCATCTGCATATGATTTCTGATTTGCAGTATCCAATTATCTCAAAAAATCAGGCACTTTCCAAATCATTCATTTCAGTCCCTTTGTAAGAAAATAAAGTTTGTAGAACAGAATGTGTATGGGAGGCTGTGGCAGCCTGGTGAGGAGAGGAAGACTGTGATTTGTCTCCGACAGCCCAACACGTGACCTGGTCCCTGACTGCCTCATGTTCCAACTTCCTCATTTCCCACTGAAGTTGGAACATGACTCATCCCAAGCAGTGCAGGATTGTGGTAAACGAACTCATCAAGATTTTGCTAGCATTTCCCAGGAGGCCTTAAGTAAGGAAAAACAAGCCAAAAAAGAGAACCCCATGAATGGGAACACAGGAGAAAAACAACAGAGAATAAAGCGGGATCACAGGCAAACGGGCTAGTGGCTGCTTTTCATATTAAAAGCTCCAGGCAAGCCTGTCTGGCTGAGACATGCCCTCAGTTACTCTAAAGGGTTCTTGGGTAGGATGACCTTGGTATGAGGGTCAAGACGTCAGCTCAACAGAGGGAGGCATCCGGGGCTTGGCAGAACCCAATGTGAGGACTGCCTACAAGACCCGCAGCCCCACTCAGAAACTGAGCGCTGGGCAAGTGCCCACCCCTGCTGGTTGCCCTGGGTGACTTCAGGGCAGGGGTCACAATGCCACGCCCCCTGACTTCCGCAAACAGAGCGCGAGTCTGTGAGCACTTCGATCTGAGGTGCGGACTCCAGTCAGCAGCCGGAGGAGCCACAGGTGTGCTGTCCGGTATCAGGTAAGCCTCTAAGTGAGGAATTAGGGGACCTCTTGTCCCAGAAAGGAGGGCACCCACCTGTTGAGAGCTCCATCCCAACCGCAGTAAGCACAGGCAAGTTCAGGCTGAGCTACCACACACTTCCTGTTTAACCGTCTGTTTGAGGTGGCCGCTTTTGTGTGGGGGGCTTGGGGTCTGAAAGCAAAGGCTTCTGAGTGAGTGTTGAGGAGATCCACCCCCCACAGAATAGCAGCGACTAACTGAACCTCAGCCGGACAATCAGCCCTGTGAGAACCCGGACAGGGGCGGCCGGAAGTGGTGCTGATTTGCTTGGCCATTATAGTCTGAGGCAGTGGAAGCCTTAGTCTGGGGCAGGCAGTGTCATATCGCCACAGGAAGGCATCTCAGGCCACACAAGAATTCTGATGAAGACCCAAAATGAGTTCTTAGAGATCCCTTTGACCCCAAGACAGAGGGCGTGCACAGCGTCTTCTCCTCTTGTCAGCTGTCCATGTCCTGTCATGAAGTTCCCCTCACTTCCATTTTGGAGTCTCACAGAGATGAAGCCTTGATTGGAGGCCTCAAGCAGTAAATAAAGTGGGCATATTACCAACCAGAATTCAGTTTGAGAAACAGATGTGAGGATTGTTGGGCTAATCAACCCAAGGCCAGGGGCTTTTCTAGAGCCCTTGCCCTATTGTCAGCCCTGAGAGGCCCAGGGAATCAGGCAGGCAGCCCCCCTTCCCACTCCCAGCCCCCGTGTCTCAGGAAGTAAAAAGCCACCATAGTTAAGTTTAGCATCTGAGGCCACTCATATACGCCCTTTTTATCTTAGGTGGTGAATCTCATTGTCCATCCTCCTGTCTACCTACTGCCATCCACAAGAGTCATCATGGCTTGGCATCAGAAGCATGATCAACACTGTAACACCTTCAATAAGTCCCACTGTTGGGAGGTTGCACAGTTCTCCAGGGCACTGAGGGAGACGAATATACCTTCCCAATTTCTAACGCCTGGTGATTTTCCCAGTACTCCTGAGAGTTATCAGAATTTCTCCTCATCTGTTGCCACCACCACCACTTTATTGATCAAATCAGATGAGTTTTTCACTAGCCAAAATGTAGATTATAGTCTGAGTACCTCACAGGCTATGTCATACCCTGTGAGTATGCCCAGACATCCTCTAAATGAAGAAGTGGCTTTGTTGGTGAATTTCTTGCTGCTCAAGTATCAAATGAAACAGCCAGTAACAAAAGCTGATATGATGAAGGTTTTCATCTACAAGTGTGAAGTCCATTTCCCTGAAATCCTCCAGAGAGCCTCTGAGTGCATAGAAATGCTCTTTGGCCTTGATCTGAAGGAAGTGGATCCCTTCAACCACTGCTATGTCCTTTTCATTAAATTGGGCCTCACCTATGATGGCATGATGCACGGTGAAGCAGGTGTGCCTAAGACCGGCATCCTGATACTTATCCTGGGTGTGATCTTCATGAAGGGCAACTGTGCCACCGAAGAAGAAGTCTTGGAGGTTCTGAATGTGACCAGGATATGTTCTGGAAGGAAGTACTTCTTCTTTGGTGAGCTGAAGGAGCTCATGAAAGATTTCGTGAGGGAAGGATACCTAGAGTTCCAGAAGGTGGTCAGCGGTGATCATTGGCAATCTGAGTTCCTGTGGGGCCCCAGAGCTTATGCCGAAACCACCAAGATGAAGATCCTGGAGTTTCTGGCCAAGGTTAATGGGACTGACCCAACTTCTTTCCCATCTCAGTATGAGGAGGCTTTGCAAGATGAAGAAGAGAAAGCTCAGGCCAGAATTTCAGCCAATTGTCTCTGCCACTACAGATCCTTGTATTGAGACTAGCAGCTTCTTCTTCAACTAGGGGAGTCAGGGATAGTTTCTTCATACATTGTTCAAAGAGGCAGTTAGCGTTCATAGAATTTAGGTCTGAGGTGGGACTGAAAAGAAGATAGTATGCATGCCTATATGTCACCATTTTGTATATGTAACTCAAGAATTTTTTCTTTGTATTATTCAAATATTGTTTCTTTTAATATATATTTAGTTGCCTTTAAAATCTTCAAGTTTGTGAATAATGTTGGTACAGACTTAATCTTAAAATGAGATTTAATAGTAAGAATTTTATAAAACAGATTGTAAAACCATCTGTCATCTGGAACAATATAACATAGCATTACTATAGGCATTTACTGGAAATGTGAAGTAAATCAGTATTAAAGTAGTTGAGTTCAAGAAACAGAACATGTAAAAGAATTTCAGTCCATGGCCCTCATATCTTTTATTAAATGAAAAATGCTTGAATTTGCTAACATGCTTATGAAATTATAAGAAATAAAGTTCAATCAATTAGACCCCATTCTCACTGTTTGTTTTTAATATCTTAACTTTTATTGAACGCTCTTTGGAAATCACCATGTTAGTATTGGAGATTGTAGGATAAATAAGATCTAAAACTTGCTCTTATAATTTTTACTTTAGGATTCAATAATAATAATGGTGGAATGTCTCATCTAACAGGCGAGCAAAAGGAGTTAGCAGGAGTTTGAGGTCTTCCATGTGAGGCTGTCAAGTGTAAATGCTCTGGGACAAGGAAATTAAGGGTTTGGGGAAGATGGAATTCATTCTATGAGAGTTCATTTTAAATTAAAATTGGATATATAGCAAGATGGACTGATAGAGTTGTAATCAGTGATCAGACCTCCAGATGGTGTGTCTCAGAGTTGAGACTCAAAAGGCAGGAGTGGAAAACTTCCTTGCAGTTACTGTGGGGTCATGGTAGAAAGAGAAATGTTTACTGGGGTAGGAATGGAAGTTTTTTCTAATCTTGTCCCTGTGCCAGTTAACATAATTCACAAAGTAAGTCTTACACATACTGTCTTTAAGGGATTTTTAAGAGATAACAATGAAGCTTTCTCTAGGTGAGAAACCACTGGGTTGGCAAATGTTGCCCTGGACTGGGAGATCCAGAGACTACTCCGTTTAAGGGATATTTAAATAGATTATTTTCAGTGTTTGTATAGTCTGAAAAAATGCTTATGTTTTGATAAATGTAAAATTAATGACGATAAGGGTGATTTGAATGGGGGGGGGGAAATAAGGAGATCCACCCTCTGTCTCTTGATTCATTTCTGTTCTCACTACTTCGTAATGCCTCTTGGGAATAAAAAGGGCCTGGAATCCAAAGTACTAAAAGCACATGTAAAGAAGGAAGGTGAAAATGATAATGAAATACAATTTGGAGATTGTCTAAAGGGCATCATTTACCTAGAATATTGCTATCATTAACCCTGGGGTTCCTTCAGAGCTGACTTTGCCCAGGGGATAGCATTTCCATCTTTAGTGTGTAGGGGTTCAGAATATATCACCCCAGAATATGCCACTTTGGATGGATTATTTTGAATTAAAGGTACTTGAGAAACTGTGCAAGAGGGACACTGTGACCCTCCTTTGTTCCCCTGAAAGTAGGAGATAAGTCTCCACTGTGAAAGGTACTCTCCCTGTACCAGGAAGGTAGAAGGCATTTTTATAAGAAGAAAAAAGGAATTGAGAGCCAAGGAGATGATGTAAAGAAATATTGTTACTCCTTCACCATTTATTGCCTCTAGCCCAAACCCTTCTGCCTTGTCAGTTCTTTACAAATTTATTGTTTGTGTAAAAATTAACCAAAGTTTCTTGATTTGATCACTCCTTTGAGTCTCATGTTTTGTGGGGCCCCTCTAACTACATATATATGTAATTAAATTCGTTTTCTCCCTATTAATCTGTCTTTTTATTACAAGGGATTCTCAGCCAAGAACCTAGAAGGGTAGATGGAAGATTATTTTTATTCCCCTACATGTGCATTATAGCACCCTTCCCCTGGGTCTACTGTAGTGTGCCCTAATGTCCAAATTGGAGCCTTAACCTGCTTACCAGCTCTTCTCTGTATCCTTCTCTGTAGCCTGCACCTTCTCCCAGTGCAACAGCCCAGAATCACCTGCCTTTCCTTTGACTTAAGAGTATTCCAATTCCCTGGCAGTCCCATTCCTCACCATGGAATCCCTGTTAGCAGTATACTATTCTATGTGTAAGGTCATTTTGACAGTGAAATTTAGACCTGATCATCACCACTGGCCATCTTCATCACATTCTCAAAATGATTTCCAGATAATCTGGTGAGTAAAGACTGATTTGTGGGCTTCCCTGGTGGCTCAATGTCAAAAAATCTGCCTGCCAATGCAGGAGACACAAGCTTGGATTCCTGTGTCAGAAGATCCCCTGGAGAGGGAAATGGCAACCCACTCCAGTATTCTTGCCTGGGGAATCCCATGGACAGAGAAGTCTGGTGGGCTACAGTTCATGGGGTCACAAAGGTTCGGACATGACTTAGTGATTAAACAAACAACAAAGTCTAATTTGGCAAAGAATCCACTAGTTTTGGTACTATATCTCCAAGAGATGAGATTTTGGTACTTTCAGTAGAATTTTAATGGCATCTCTTATTTGAGAATAGGGGAAAAAACCCATTTCTTTGATGGGAGTTAATTTTAAGTTAAATGTGGATATAAGACAAAATGGGGCTAAGGGAGTAAGAGGGTTTTAAGGCTATTGGACATATAAATTGATAAACGAGCTTACCTTGGTGGTTAAAAACCAAAACCTTTCCTATAAGTGATAAATGGGGAAAGACTCAGAAATAAGTAAGCAAACATCTGCAGTATCTAAATTTCTGTAAACTCTGGCCTCTCCTAGGAGGTAGAATATAGTTCCTTAGTATTACATTTGGATGATAGATAAATAAATGTATTATGTTTTTCTATTACATAGAAGATGAATAGATAATGTAGATAGAGAGAGTCTTGGTTTTCAATATGTATAACTGCACCTGTGTAGTTGTCCAGGTATTTTCAGTCACATAGCAAACTGTAGAGAATCACAAGTTAAAGTTTTGTCAGTGTACCAGTAGGAAGGAGAAAATTCAAAGTATACTATGGTCATGGTGAAACAAAGTGAAAGTGAAGTCGCTCAGTCGTGTCCCACTCTTTGCAACCCCATGGACTGTATCCTACCAGGCTCCTCTGTCCATGGGATTTTCCAGGCAATAGTACTGGAGTGGATTGCCATTTCTTTCTCCAGGGGATCTTCCCAATCCAGGGATTGAACCCTGGTCTCCCACATTGTAGACAGATGCTTTACTGTCTGAGCCACCAGGGAAGGATCATAGTGGTTACTGAAAAAAAACAGTGCAGAACAATACTTTTGCGTGAAGTATAGGAAGACCTTCCTGCAGAGATTTACAAAGTCTTTTTGAAACGTGTATGTGACCCTTTATTGGAAAGCACCTGTTACATAGAAAGATCACATATAATTGGAGAACTGCAATGGACATTTGGCTTCTTCAGAAACTTCATCAGCAAATGAAGAGGATCATTGACATAAATTCTAGTAGTTGCTTTCTACTACTGCTGCTGCTGCTAAGTTGCTTCAGTCGTGTCTGACTCTGTGTGACCCCATAGACGGCAGCCCACCAGGCTCCCCTGTCCCTGGGATTCTCCAGGCAAGAGTACTGGAGTGGGGCCATTGCCTTCTCCACTACTACTGCTACTGGGCACCTACTATGTAACAGCATATGAAACAGACTACAAGTACTCATCCATAACTTGACTTCCTTCCTGCCTTCATGGAAAGGCTACATTGCCCAGTTTGCTTGTTCCTAGAAAGGATCATGTGACTAGCCCCTCTAGCTGAGATATGAGCAGAAGCAATGTTTGTCACTTACAGGACAAAACATTTGAGAACCAGTATACCACTAAAATGATTTCTCTTCCATCCACTAGTAAACATGAGGACCTTATATTAAGATGTGGAAGTACGAGATGGAGGCAGCCTAAATCTCTGGGTTACCTGGTAGCAAAAATTCCTTACCAAATCAGGTTTTATGTGCATAAGAAATAAACTCATTATATTAAGATATTCAGATTTCAGCTGTTGTCTATTCCATCAGCTAGTAGAAATTTTATCTGATCATGCACAACTACTATTTCTGTTGTTAGACTTAAATATTTTAATAATAAAACTAATCATGTATAAGTAAGTAAAGTCACTCAGTCGTGTCTGACTCTTTGTGACCCCATGGACTGCAGCCCACCAGGCTCCTCAGTCCATGGGATTCTCCAGGCAAGAATACTGGAGTGAGTTGCCATTTCCTTCTCCAGGGGATCTTCCCAACCCAGGGATTGAACCCGGGTCTCCTGCATTGGAGGCAGACGCTTTAACTTCTGAGCCACCAGGGCAGCCCTCCTAACTAATCATGTATTCTTGGTGCAAA